>OENM01000618.1:0-12390 GCA_900239745.1 Rotaria magnacalcarata
CAAAGTGACCTTCACATATTAAGTCGATATTTTCCGACAACTCGTACGAAATGTCTCAATTGGGGTTTTCACGAAAACCAATCCAGAGCAAAACTTTGAATGGCTCGAACGAGTTTGCAGAGATATAGTCTAGTATGTTGAATTTTAAAGGAAAAAAACTCGTCAAACAAGAACTTTTTCTTACTAAATTGCATGCGTTTTGGTGCAGCCAGCAAAACATGAAATGAAAGTTGAGTTTTTCTGAAAAAGTGAAAAAATTTATTCTGAATTTTTACACTTTTTTAATCAAGAAAATTTTCAAAGACATGAATCTTGTCTAGAATTTAATGCTCTTTAAGATGGTCGTCTTAGTTCCTTCGTAACACTTTCATAGAAAGCAAATTTGAAAAAAGACGGTTTTTGAGCTAGAAAGTTGAATATTTTCGAAACCTGTTCTCTTCGTTTCAGAGTTTAGCCGTTTGGTACTTTACAAAAATTTTTTACATATGGTTTTGTAGAGAATTGAATGGAGAATCTTTCTGGAAAATGTTTTGGCCAATAGCAACAAAACTGACTGAGTTATAGCGAAAACAAAGTAGTGTAATTATTTATGGCTCACCCGTTACTACCGTCTTGTTCTGTATCACTATTAAACAAAATGTCAAGAAGATCAAAAGAAAAAAGAAAGCGAACTAGTCTAATTGTCACACATTTTACATCTGTTTTATCCCTTACACAATATAGATATTTAACTGTATGATCTTAAATTATAATTTAAAATTGTACATAGAATCATGTCTGGTGAAGTTGTAAACTACAACGAAACGTCATATTAAAATTGAATAAATAAATATTAATAAAGTAAGAAGAGAATATAAAAATGAATACAAGATTTAGAAGTAATATATTTATTTTATTTTATGAAGTAATATGACGCGTCCTGTTGAAAATTATGAGAGTCGGTATTATATCATCAGTGTTTTATTTAATTCTTAGCAAGGATATGCATTCTCATGGCTGCATTTTCTTTTACGATGCTAATCCTCTCAGTATTTTATTTTATTAACACAATATAATACTGAATCTCTATGGTTTAACGTGTTCCACCTGATCCGTAGTAAAATTGAAAAAGAGTTCTCGCTTTCAACAAGTATTTACTGGAATCAAATATACACCGATAATTATTTTACCTTTATAAAATAGCGAACTAGAATTGATCAGCACTAAGCAATCATACATTTCCCGTCAAGTATAAACTAAATCATATACGTGCTTTATTTCAGAAAAAAGGCTCCCCCAGTTTATTGAATGACATTTTTTCTTACAAATCATAAAGGTAAATAGTTGTCATAAAGAGAAATATTTTCCGTTTAGATATGATTATGTGAATGACTATCATTTACCCTAAATCGTATCCTTAAATCAATCCCTAAAAAAAAAATCCCTAAATTCAAAAATTCGTTTTAACTTTGATTCTGGGCGAAACTAATGTAAAAACGAATTTTTGAATTTAGGGAGTTTTTTTAGGGATTGATTTAGGGATACGATTTAGGATAAATGATAACCAACCGATTATGTAGATAAACAAATTGAAAATTAATAAATTTTTATGCATGCTATGAGTAATCCCTCATAGGTCCATAGTAAAAGTTTCTAAACTTTTTTTACTGATAATGATACAAGAAAAAGTAATACCATCGCTTGAAGCCTCCTTAACAATACGATCAACAAGAGATCAACTTCAAACGACTGTATTGCGTAAAATGACATGTCTCAACTTTGTAAGGAGCACGATGAGTATCATAGCCTTTTTTAATTTATATGATACCCCGAGTAGATCAATGCATCAGTGATTATCATTCTTAAAACTCTCGATATAAAGTATTATCTGCATAAACTTACAAGAAAATTCACCATATAGTACATTTCAAAAAGTGCATTATAGTTGTTTAAGTTTATCGTAATACTTTCGGATATTCTAGAACATTCAATGTTTCTTTTTTTGTAGCGCTTTTCAAAGTTAACAGCTACACACACTCTCTCTCGTAACTAGTAAGTGAACAGCCAAAACGGCTAACGGTCAACCAACATGATTGAAGTAGAAGTTGTTTTGTTTTCAAAACAAACTATACCATCTTGTAAAACACAACTTTCTGCATAAGAAACTCTATTTTGATTGGTTCGACAGCATAAGTAAGGCTGGAAAATATGACTGAAACTGATTACTGGTCACCAGGGTCTAGGCTTGATTTGGAAGTGCTTCTCAAAATGTAAATGAGAGACACGGAAAGAAAAGAGTAAACATGAAGTGTCATGTAGCATTTTGTAGAAAAATTTTCCGACTTTCTTTATGGCTACATCGAATTTTTCCAGATCGATGTTCTGTTTAGAAAAAATGAACTAAAAACCTTCATGTTTTTCATGTCTGTGCGTTACCAAAAGGGCTCTTAGTTTATCGCATCATGAGATTAAAACAGTTTTCTTAATTTTGGTCAATGGCCTACCGTCAAATTTTTACGGGCTATCCAATGAGCCAATTGGTTTCTCTTCATCTCTTTTCTTTGACTCTGAAAATTGGGTAACACACAGACATTTTTCCTGTTGTCACTCAACATAATCAATATGCACCTCGTAAAACTTCATATTCTACTATGAATTACGTTTTTCGAATGAATACATTGGTAATTTGATGTGCTCTACACAATGGTGTCCTCAGAATTATCTGGATCGAAAATCTTCGATTGGTCTTTTTTGAGTCTGAGATTCAAATTTCCAACTCAAACGTGAGTTTCAAGCAAAATAAACTTTTGAATCATGATCAGCGTATCCGATTACCCATGATCAACTATTTTTAATAAATAAATAGTTTGATTGATATAAAATTCGCCCGAAACAGACATTTTTCTAAAAAAATGTGTCTGTGCGTTACCAAAATGTCTGTGTGTTACTTCCAATTTTGTCAATAGCTCGCTCATTTTTCAAATTAATTATATTTTCTCTTCACCAAAAAATACTTCTACTTCTGAGCTACAAAATGCTCTGTCACAATATTCATTAACACAGCGTAGTTCGCAGCATTTATCACTTCTCTCACATCTACTGAGAACGAAGGACCTTTTTTGTCTGTGTGTTACCGACCAGTATTTCACCTATAGAATCTAAACAGTCCAACGATTGAGGCTCAAACTTTCAGGTATTATAGAAGTTGTCGACTTACATAAGTGTTGAAATTTACAAGCGTTTTCCTTTTACCATTATCGAGATACAATCGTTCGAAGCTGAAAAAACGTCCGTGCGTTACCTGCGTTTCGGCTGTGAAGTATAATAATTGGTTTCTAACATGAGAGTCTACGTGCCAGTATTTAGTTTGACAATACATTTGAATTTTAAAACAATCATTACTAGTTTTTTTAAAGAGCTCCATTTCTCGCTACTACCTTCATATAAAATTAAAATACAATGCGATGGAGCAGCTTTGTTTATTAGTTCGTTTTTAACAGTTTACTCATGAGAATTTCAAAGAAATTCAGGTAAACGGTTTACTTTTAACTAATTCTAATTTTTAGAAATTCCTATACATTATTGTTACTCTACGTATGTTTTACAGATACTTTCAGGTTATTGAATTCTTATTTCGGAGCAGTTTCATTGTTGAAACAACTAATATAAATTTAAAAACAATACAAGCGAAACACCTGCAAACATTGTCGAAATGATACATTATCAAAAGAAAAACACTCTACTATTTTATATATTACTGACGATTGTTATATTTTCTGGATTACTCTATGTTTCATCCAAATCATGTAATATCACAACGGAGGTTATTCCGAGTTATTTCATAAAACCATTCCAGCCCTCTAAAGAGCTATGTTATCGAGCTGATGGAACAATATTTCCATTTGATCAATTAAAAAAATTATATGTGAGCGATAATAAAAGTGCATATGTCAATGAAAGCGACGCTGTAAAACTACCATACATATCGAAAAATTATTCAAATTTAACAGAATTCATTGAGAACACTCGTGAAGCTTTTATGTCGCGTCGATTAAATCCAGGAAGTCATTCAATATTCAGCATATTTCGTAACCCTCCCTATAAAGATATGGTAAAACCATCTTGTGATGGCTTATGGATGGAATTCGGTGTATTTCGTGGTTCTACTTTATCTCATATTGCAAAATGGAAAACTACATTTTGCGGTAATGACAGCGAGCCAGTCTACGGTTTCGATACGTTCAGTGGTCTACCGACAGATTGGAGACCTGGATATGGTCGTGGGTATTTTAATGTAACTGAAGGAGAAAAAATTGCAGTTCCTTCTAATGTCGTGCTAGTAAAAGGTCTCTTTATCGATACACTGCCTACTCATCTTCGTTTAATAGACCGTAGGTTTCGATGTAAAACTCCAGTATCGTTTATTCATATTGATTGTGATATTTATGACGGTGCAAGAGATGTTCTATTCCTTCTTGGCAGTCGATTGGTGTCCGGCACAATTTTAGTATTTGACGAATTATTCAATTACCCAAGTTATGAGAAACACGAAATTAAGGCTCTATTTGAGCTTTTATCAGGTTCGAATTTACGACTCCTGCCAATAGGTGCCAGCGATAATATTGATTTGAAACCACTACAAGATAGAAGCCCACAGTCGTTTGCTTTTGTTACAGACATTGAAGCAGTTCAATAATAAAAATATAAGAGAAATTCTCAGGGATGATTTGTATACATTACCGTTTCATTCTCTTCAATGAAATCGTCATGAGTAGATCAATATCATTAAAAGAGTAGCCGTCTAATTTGAGTTCGAATATAAATGGAGAAAAGAAAAAGTTAAACTAAAACTAAATCTATTCCTAGATTTAGTTTTAGTTTAACTTTCCGATATATGCGACATATGAATGCATATATACCCCTCACCCGCACCCACATTTGAGCACTCCTCCATGGTATCCAGTACCCTTACTCACATTTGAAGCACCCCAGGTATCCCCCGCACCCCTTCTGGGTACCCCTCCTACCCACCGCCACCCACAGTTACCTCTTAGCCCCCTCAACCACACCCACTCAATCTTAAACTAAATCTATTTTTATCACTTATTTTCGAATTGATACCATGCAGTTGGATGTCCATTTACATTCGAATTCGAACTAGACATTTCATGCATCCTTGATGCAGGAACATTTGTAAGGTCTAGAAAGTAAGATAATTCGATGAAGAAAAAAAGAAGTATACTTTCGAATTTCTGTGTACATCTCTATGTAAAAATCATTTCCTATAATCATAATGATTAAACATATTTTACGATACTTGGCAAATTTCCAAACACTTGAATTTTGCTCCTTAAAAATAATTCGTATTTACTGGTTTATTCATCTAGATTGTTAAGAAAAATCTTGTATCACAAAGAATAATCAAATAAAAAATTGCAAACATAGATAGAGAAAATGATTTTTTTTTAAATTTAATATTCCAAATCATATTTCCATTTTTAAAGATTAAATTAATAAAATATTTACAACAAGTCAAAAATCATCGAAATATGAACTCAACTATGACGACACCTGTTCGAGTAGTTTTGATATTATTGATGCCGGAGTAAATCTATGTTGACTTATTAATTCTTGAGATATTCAAATTTTATAGAAATATTCACCAATAAAGAATGAAAAAAGACCTCATCTCAGTATTATTTCTTACATTCTATCAGCTTGTAATGATCTACACTTCATTTCCATATGGCATTTCTATATCAACAGAATTGAATCTAATTTCAAGCTACATAAAAACAACCGATGACTAAGCAATATGTTTGTTACGGATACATATTAATTGATTGATCGTGCTCCAGAAATGTAGAGTAGTACTTAACCGGGATGTAATAAATCAATAGTCCTTGAACGTGCATCTGTATTTCTTGATGAGGTGAAAAAATATCATTCATGGGGTGATCAGAAAGAACGATATGCTATTATCGATAGTGATTTATTTTGAATAACAACAAGAAGAAAATTACATTCAAACTCATTAGTTATCGCCATAATGACAATGAGCACCTTTTTCTTTCGCTATCCTCGTGGCAAAAGGTTAAACTCTAAAACAAAGTTTGTTCTTTGACGAATCACAGTCTTTTGTACAGTCAATCTAATCATCGCATTAGTTTATAACTTGGATATTCTTGTTCACATTTTAATTCAAGTTGTTCTTTGTATAACTGCAGCATTTGGACTTTTTTTAATAAGTTATTTTGTTTGAATTCTAATTCACGAACTTGTTTTTCCAAAAGTTGTTTAACATAATGGGATTCTGTTTTATCTTCTCGTCTTGTTTCACATTTTCTCTTTGATCGTAATTCACGTTTTGCCAATTTCTTACTGATCAACTTTACTGGCTTTGGCTTACGTTCAATCATCTTATTCGAATTCTCCAGTTGACATCCTTTTACGCATGATGGATTAGTTTTCATAGATAATCCAGACTTCGGTACATGTTGATAATTTTTTATCTGAGGATTATGATTTAATAAATCGTTAGCTATGGCATTAGGCGTAGATGATATGGTATCATTACTACTTTCATCCGATGATGGTAATGAATGTTCTTTTTGCATATCGATGTTTATGATTAATTAATATAAATGTTGAAGTTGATATAAATGTTATGATCGAAAGTTGTTTTCCACTGCGGAGTATTAAACGAAATGAGCTGATTATTCAATAGCGAGCAACAAACACGACAATAGGTATCTATATTTAAGAAAAAATCAAAAAGAAAATAGCATTTTATCTTTCTCTTTTGTACGTATTCATTCAACTGAAAAAGAATATAATATTGATAGTGTGCATGTTTTAACACATTTATAGCTATCGAGACCCATATAAAAAACCGAATCATCGTTGATTCATGTTGGATGATTTTACATTCGGCTGCTGGCCTGGTTTTTTTTCTTCTCTTTCATTCGATCGTTGATTTTATGTACATTACATCATTTTATATTAAGAAAAAAAATGACTTAATAAATCATGGAATATATTTTTTTCTATCATTTCTTTTTACAACTAATCATACCTTTTATCAATAAATATACTTAACGTACATGAAAATATTTTCATCGATTAAATAAGTGACCAATAGAGTTCTGATTATTAACATTAAGCTAATTATCAGAAACAGTCGAAGTTATTTCCTATTGGCTTTTTGATGTACGAGTTGGCTGACTAGTTCATGTTGAACAACACTGCTGAATTAGTAATGTATTGTAATGACACATGTATGAATCACTATTCAAGGATATTAATCATAAATCGACAGGCAGAGTGATTAGTTGAAATAGTTTATTGTCAATCTAGAAAGAAAACCTTGAACTAGTGTTTTTTTTTCATATGCATGCGTCGGAATTGATTTTATCGATCTATAAAATGGATCAACACAGTCAGTACAAAATTCACACAACTCTTGTAGTTTCTATTTATTAAAAGTTCTATTTCAGTCTGTCATGTTTTATATTACGGTTAAACGACGAAATCATTATTTATCTTAGTTGAAAAGCATCTCAATTAAATTCGGATGCGCTTAAAAGTTCAATAGTAAAATGACAGACTTCATTATTATTATTATTTTTTAAATATTTTGTATTTCATCTTTTCCGTCGAGAATTCTCCTGTTTGTAACAGTTGTATAATCCGACAGGTTCTGCTAAAACATAATGAATAAATTTATTGGAAATAAAGGATTATAATAATAAAATATTTGATTTAAAAATTGAGCTTCGTATGATGTTCACAAAATAAGATGTTCAAATTTTGAAATATTTTAGGTACATGATGTGGCCAGGCCAGCGAAATTTGAGTACAAGGCAATTTTCTTTTTCTTTCTTCACCGAAATATAATCGCTTTTTTATGTGCAAAGCGAGACTTTTTTTTCTTATGATTCGGCGTGCTTCATTCAACCATGAACAAAAGAAAAAATACACCTGTTAAAAAACGATGATTGTCAGTATAGAAAACACGCAATAGATACTTACAGTTTGAATATCTGAATCTGCATGCGTAATAGCTAATGCGTAGTTTAAAATAGTGCATTTAGAGATTTTTTGAATTTAGTAATGCAAATATTTCCACTGTTACGTTCATGTTTTAACAGATTATTCAAGTTCACACTCAATCATAAAGCAGTAAAATTCGAATTGTTTGAAACTGGCTTATGAAGTGCATTTCAGATTTTGTGTTTTGGTTATTCATTCATTGAATATGTTGTTTTAAAGCTATCAATAAGTGTAATGGCAACCAGAGACGTGCACAGGACAGGGCGTCCTGCTGTCCTGTCCTGTCCTGTCCTGTCGGACAGGACACGATTTGAATTTTTGTCCTGCCCTGCCGCCCGCCAGGACGAGGTAGCTAGCAGGACAGGTCAGGACAGGACTGAAAAGCTAGTCCTGTTGTCCTGTAAACATTCTTGTTGTATTGCTAATCATAGTTTTTTGCAAAGGATCTACATATATTCTATCTTATATTCGAACACACTAAGTATATTGTGAGTGATAGTTGTCGCTATCAGAATGATTCATAATACTGATTCAAGCATTCGTTGAACAAAGCTACAAATCACTTATCATCTTGGCNCCTGGTGCCCTGTCCTGTCCTGCAGGGCAGGACGCGATCTTGATTTTGGTCCTGTACTGCCGCCCGCCAGGACGCGAAACTAACCAGGACAGGTCAGGACAGGACGAAAAATCTCGTCCTGTGCACGTCTCTGATGGCAACATCACGAAATGTATGAATATATAGTTATATATAATTTCGGTATTTTATCAGATACAAAACTATTTGCATGGAAATTTGTTTCAAAGTTCTTCGGCATATTTTTCTTCTGTCACATTTATTTGAGTCCTTGGATTCGAATTTACTTTCAAGTTTGATTCCATTTGAAGGAATGGTGAATCGAAAATGAGCAACTGTTTTGGAAAATAACGGTAACTTAGTTTCGATTTAAAATAAAGTCATTGCTGCTAATAGATATGCGATAATTTTGACCAGTTATCTTTACAAAATATTCTTCATGTCCCCTTGAGCAATCAACGGATGGCATCTTCATTAACTAGAAAACAATTATTTGTGTACGTCATTATTCAAACCTGATAGATCTGTGAAATACGTAACCCTGTAAGTGAGATACCGATACCTGAAATGGTCAAAATCCAGTATTTCCTATCGTTTTATGAGAGCCATGAATTATATAGAAAGATGTCAGAGTTTTTTCGTCGCATCTTGTTATTCATTTTTATAACTATTAAAATCTTCAAAAATAATGTAACTATTTTAAAACGAAATTCATTCACCATGCTTTCAAAATTTTTGATTGATTGTCATTGGAAGCTTTGTTATTTTTCACCAGTACTGTTTATTCGTCTTCGTTTGGATTGCCATCTTAACAGTAACAAACTGCTTTTTATTCTAATATCAAGTCGAATTCAGAAACAAAATATCATAAAGGAGATTTCAAAGTGATCAATATTCTTCTTTTTTATCACTAAATAAATATATTTGAAGATACTATTAAAACTAAATTACGAAAACCCAGGTGAATGAATCCAACAACGGATCTTATCGAAACCTACGGGATCCGACTCCCCGACAGAATCCGATTGGATTCCTGGACACGGATCTATTGTCGGTTCCGACGGAAAAAAATCATTCTCTTATTCGCGACCAAATAAGCATTTGAGCCATCAGAGCGCAAGCGTGATTCGTGAGAGTTGGATTCCGTTAAAATCCAACATCGGATCCAATACCAATGGTCCGACTGTAGGTCTGTGTCAAGGAATCCCATAAGATTTCGTCGGCTTTATTAAAACACATATTGTCCTAGGTATATTCACTGTTTGACCCTTGTCGGAACCCGATAGGATCCTACTGTCGGAATGATTCTCCTGGGAAGTAGGACGAATATTTTCATTGCATCCTTTCGGAACGAATTACCATAGGTCAATGTCACTTTTTTTTATAAGCGTCATGGTATATGAAGTAATTAATCAGAAAACATATATTACCTGGCAGAATACGCCAATGATTCATTATAGTTCCAATAGTAGAAAAAACACTATATTTAGATATATGCGTAATAATTGAATTTTGAAAAATAATGTTGTTTATGCTTGTCTTTTCGAGAGACAAATATATGTGTGTAATGAATGTCATATAAAAGCGTTCTTTATACTTGATATATTTTAATGTGTAAACTAGTTACACTCTCATTTTATTGAGCTACAGATTCTGTGTTTCATCGTTGACAACATGAGAGTTCTTTGGTGTAGGTTCTATAGTTTATTTCGTTGATTACGACATAACGATACATCAAATCGGTGCGTCGTCAAAGGTTTGTAAGTACGAAAATTTATTTATATCAATGCATAAACAGTTGATTCAAATCAGCAAAAAATCTCTTCTTTTATATACAATATTTACTATGCGCATCGTTAGAATGATTGTATTAGTGGTTATTTTGATTCTTACTGGTGTTATGAGTCTTGCTTTGTTCTATGCTGGATGAGCGGTTATTCATATTAATGATTTATTTTCTCTAGTTTTCGATCATGATAAAAAGACTTGGCGAAATCGAAGGTAATCACGTCTTGTCTTAATTCGACATGTTGAATCTTAAACGAATATAAGTCCAAACAAATACTCACTGTTTTTCTTCTCGATTTAACATAAATCGAACATCAGCAAGCATTTGCTGCGGAAGCAAACAATTCATTCAATAATTGGCCATGAAATCATGTATGTTAATTAAAAGTCCCTATCAACGTTCTTCACAAACATTAATCAATATTCGAAAATCATTTTCACTATCAATTGATTGCGCGTGAAGATCCTTGTAATCTGGAAATATAGCTGATTTACAAAATATATCAATTGACAAAACCGAACGGTGTTGATACACTTGATGGAGTTGGAAAACCGCCAACGAAATCATCATAGAATACAAGTTGACTTTGGATTTTTGCTTTATAGAATGTAAGAATAAAATATATGGGATATAGAAAAGAACATATTTTTTAAAACATAAAAAATATAATATGATGATTAAGATAAATCTACAGACTTGAAATTTGTTCTTCTTGTCGCAGAAGGAATATTGCTAAATTGAAAATTATCTATTTTTGGATTTCGTTCGATTCAAAGCATCACCCATACAGGTAACTCGAAATGCATCTCAAATAGAACATTTTTAGTTCTAGATGGTAAAAATATTTCCACTTTGCTTCATTGATAAAGTTGCCCGCATGTCGACAAAGTAATTGTTCGAAAGAATCATAGATTTTGTTTTTGTATTAGACAATCGTTTGAGAATCATCTAGCCAAACAGTCAAAATTGATAGTCAAGTCACTACGTAGTTAACCAAAATGTATAATTAATCATTTTCAACAAAACATACTCATAATGAAATAAAAATTTTCTTGTAGGTAAAAATCTAAATCTGTACGAAATTCTTCAAAGAAAAACAGACATCTCATTGTTTCTATTGCGCACAAGTCTATATTTCACTCACATGTAGGTCGTGACAAACATCTTGGCAACTCTTTCCGTAAAGATACGAATAATAACTGTATTCTATTTCATATATCGACGAAAATCATAGAGAAACCAATTTATATTTCTATCAAGCATAATAGATAAACTAAGAATCTGGAAATTTAAAAAAACACATCAAAAGAAACCTATTAGTAAAAGATTTTTAATTCTTAAAAAAAAAATTTTTGTCCACTTGGATCATTCATGTAACATAATAATTTGGTAATGAATAAACGATTCATTCGCATTATTCGCAATCAAACACCAATCAATGTAGAAAAAATCAAGCCTGACGACAAACCTTTCTGTCATAAGATGCTTTGTTCACGCCTCTTTCATGATGTTAAAGTAAATAAAGCTTCGACGAGTACCGACAAAAACAAATATCAGTTTCAACGCACATTTCAAATCTAATGAATTCTTAAGGCCCCGCCCCCTCCAAAAAAGTCGATTTTCGTCAAAAAATTGAAAATTGAGATAACACCATGGGGTGATAGCCCATGTTCTGCTCTTTAAGAAGCACTATAGTTTTTTTTCCAAAGACCATTTTTTGACCGAAATTTTTAGTGATCTTTCAGAAGTCCTCAATGTCAAAAACGGCAGTATAATTAGGTCTTTAATCTCTAATGACTAATTAATTAATTAATTTAGCGCTCAGCGTGTGCAGAATTAAAAGTTACGTATGGCAAGTTAGGTGAGTTTCCGCAAAAAACGCGTGAAAATTGCAGAAAATTTAAAAAAACAGCAAAAACTTCGAAAAAATGTTTTTGCGTTTTTCTCAAAATCATGTTTTTCCAACATCCATCCTAGTTATTTTGCCTTCAACTAT
>OENM01000618.1:12696-40774 GCA_900239745.1 Rotaria magnacalcarata
GGGGCTTAATTTATTCTTTTTATACAATTGAATATAGTAAATAGTTGATGATAGACTAAAAGAAACGAAAGGACAAGAAAAACTGTTTCTTGACTTGAAATTCATTTCTCAAAACACTAAGCAGTGAATTATACAATTCATTATGTTCAACTAGTTTTTGAGAGCCTGAAGTGTTGCAACTGAATTACATAGGTGTATGAGTGGTAGTCATATTGAATTAACTAAAAGTGTTGTTTAACAAATGCTTTTTGTCGATGTACAATCATATTGGATAGTTGATGTGGAATCTATATTCAGTTTGAATCGCTTTTGGCGTGCAACAGAGGTATTGACAAATAACTCAGCAGCATTTTCCTCGTAAGGATTTTAGCTGCACGTGATAGGGAAATTAGTTATAATTAATTTACAAAAAACATATTTGGTGCTTTTTCCCTTCGTTGTTCTGCGTGCAGTGAAAATGTTGTCAACGCTTAAAATATCGTGCAATATGTTTATTATTTTGACATGAGTAATACATTCGATATTTTTTATTTAAATAATGATTAATTAGAGAAATAATCTCCAATACGAAAAATGATGACGTATGTTAACGGAACAAAGCGACGATGGCCGAAATTGAAAACTTCTCTTTAAAGAATCATAGACTGCATTTATTTCGCTTCGGTGTTATTCTAATTTCATACCCTCTTCAGACGCGCTCCTTTGTTTTTTTTACTTCAATTAATTTTTTGCCTTTAACTATAACATATCATTATGCTTGGAAATTCTTTTTTTATTGGAATCGAAATCTTAATGAGTTTTGATGGAAATATGCAATTGATGATGTGTCTAATTTTGAGAGATCTATAATTATTTGAAGTTCTTATATAGAAAATCGCTTATAAAAAAGATTTTCTATCTTTGAATTGTAACTTTTTCAAAACAAAAGACGTTGTTCCAATCACAGTAAAAAATACATATTTCGGCGACATACAATCTCAATTCAAATGTGCAATCATCTGAGAAAACCTCGGTTCCTACAGAGAGTTATTGTAAAAAAGAAATATTAATCATTGCATTACTTCTTGAACTTTCCTTAGTTACTCTCATCGATTGAAAGTATCCAATAGATTACTGTAGATTATCTTTAAACCAAAGATTCATAGATTTCAGAAAGGAAATACGGAGTTTTTGAACTTATTATTCAAAATTGGGAGTACTCTTGTACTATATAATACACGTCGTGAAGCCTCCGAATTACGAGTGGCAGTCATTTTTTACGTGACGTAGATTTATAATTCGGGGACAAAAAAAACTAGTGCAAGCTTGTTTTGACAACCGATTGAAATTATTGCCAAAGTTTTGAAGGAAGAAGAAACAACAACCCTATAACAATCGAAAGAAAAAAATAGATTCTGCGACGACAATATTGTTTCTGTGCTTTCGCGCATTTTCTCTTTCTCTCTTTTTTTCGGTCGACTTCGAACACCACCGCCTTGCAAAGTGTGCGTTAAGATGCACTTTTTTTTATAAATATTTAATGTGTTCGATTTTTTTTAGTCGAAGAAAGGAGGCATGCTATATTTCTCGCTGAATTTTTTTCTCTCCTTTTTTTCTTCTCTCATCTAGTGTTGCACACCTATATAGTCAGTTATTACTGATCAGCTCACTCTTAGTCTGTTCACTTACTTTTCTTTTGATTCAGAAGAATAATTGCATTTTCAAAAATAAATAGGTGATTTCATCAAGTACAAATAACTATCATGGGCTTTTCAGAACGGTTTCCACGTTGGATTACAGGAATTATTGGCATCGTTCAAGCAGCATTAACTGCTGGCATTGTGGGTTTAGAAGTAGGTTCGGCTTATATTGATCTTGCTCATGGTACCATATGGGTAGGATTTTGGGCTGGCCTAATTTTCATTCCAACAGCATTATTGATGCTGTTTATCAGTAAATATATATATATATTCTTTTTTAGTTTCATCATAGACTAATTTTATTCATTTTTTTAAAGCTTGCTGTTGCCGAGGACGTATTTATGGCTTTTATGTTCTTATTCTAACAAGTAAGAAACAAGAATTAGTTTTCTTGCGGCGTAGTTTAATAAATAATTAAACGTATGAATTATTTTTAGTAATGAGTGGCTTATTGGCTTGTGTTGTCATTTATTTTGATCAATATTTCTTGAACAATCTTTGTGCATGTTATTTGGGCGATCAATTGTGTTGTGCAGTCGGTAGTATTCCATCATTCTCAAGTAATTATTCAGGTACTCTTAACACATGTTCTGGGTACCAGACAGCAGGTACAATATCTAATTATACATGTAAATCTAAACCAACCGATAAACTACCGTTACTTAAAGCACAATTGGCTTGTGCTTGTGGTATGGTTGTTGCTTGTGCGCTTTACGCTCTTCTTTACATTTTTGCCTGCTTCGGTATTTGTTTTGGTCACTAAACAAGAATGGTTTATTTTTTGAAAATAAATGTCGTTATAAATATTTATCCAGTGATAACCATTGAACTTTATTTTCTTCTTATTTTTCAAATTGTATAATGCATCGTGGATCTGGATGTTTTATTTTACTGTGAATGTCTAATAGACATGATTGCAAAGGAGTTCGATGCTTTTCCAACTATTTTTTGTACGATAAAATAAAAAAGAGAAATTAGTTATAAAAATGTGTATTTTTATTAAATTTAATCGGAATGCAACATTAGAGAGAAACATCAGTGAGCAATATTCTTTGCGTTCTAAAAAATTTACATAATAAATGAAAGTTTAACATTGAGAACCTATTCAAATTTTACTTTTTCAGTATACTCATATAATAACCTTACAAATGAAAAATAAAAGTGATTGTTTTTCGGGTTACATCTTGAAAGAAAAATAATTGAAAAAAGCTTTCAAGGTAGGAACTATACATAAAAATGAAAGTCAGGCGTGTTTTTTATTTACCTTTAGTAAAAGAAGAAAAAAAGAAGTTCAGAGAGAAACACATTTGATATGTCCTTTCGTATGAATTTACACGTGTATTCTCGAGAGCACGCTGATTCTACTAGATTTTTTTCTTATAATCAGTAGTTATTTGAAAAAAAATTGTTTTTTTAACATAATGCAACATTTAATCTCTACTTGAGAACATAATGAAATATTTCATATTAGAATAGAGATTCTGTTTCCATCATTCGATGTGAGCGCCTTTAAACAAAAGGCTACTTTTGCCATCCCGAATAAAAGTTATTGTATTAGACTTCACATGTTTTCGTTTTCGTTTTCTTAATTACACTTAGCGTTTATTATGAATTTCACTACTTCAAACTTCGACATATGAAAGCAACATTTGTCCCATAACAATCGTATTTACTAATGTAGTAGTGCGTAGGAGAACTTCTTTTGCAGTAATGCAATGTTGTTTTTTCTCTGCTGAGCACCGCAATAAGGTATCGATGTTCCGTCATTCTTTTTCTTTTTCTGCAAAGAAGAATATGTCATGTAAAATAATTTCATCAGAAATATTTTGCAACAATTATAAAAAAAATGACGGAATAAAATGTATCGGTGAATGTTGTTGTAAGATCGGTCACAAATTTCTATTCATATACATTCAATTTATTTCTCTACTATACGCTAAGATAATTGCTGTGGCCTGCAATAAAATAAACAGCTTACAGTTAAATTGTTTAAATTTACAAAAAGAAAACAATAGTTTTTTTGGAATTCATATTGAGAAAAAGGTTTTTTAATTGTAAATATATATTACTTTTGTAGACAATTCGATGAAGCTACTTTTCATCGTTTACAAGAACTAACTTCTAGCAACTTATTGATGACAGATGATAAAAGTCTCTCGTACCTTCCGAAAGACAAGAGCAATCGAATTCTGTGACATTTATTCATATTACAAATTGTGTTCTATGTAACAAAAAAACAAACAAATCTCTAGAATCATACAATGAAATTGAATATTCCATCGAGAAAAAACTCATGTTTGTATAAACTGAATGGTATAGACTCTTTGAACTTTTCGTATTCTGTAATGTTTTCGTGTAATAAATTTGAAAAATATATTCATATTAACTTTATTGGTTAAAGATCTCAGTAGCGTCAAACTTGAAACTTGAATTCAGTTGAAAATAGAAAATTTCAACTTTCAATTGAATTCAAGTTTGACATATACTTAGGGCAATCCAAAAGTAGTGACGGAGATACCATATTTCCTCAAGCAGAGATCGAAAAAACTTTCTTTTTTNTGTTTCTTTCGCAAATGTGCTGGTAGCATGAGCATGAATGCTCGTGAGTATTTTTTGAATAACATTTAATAGCAACATGTTACAGAAGTACGGTTTTCACCATTGAAAAGAGAAGATGAAGAAGCATCGCACCATATATTACTGATTTTTCTAACCTGTTTTTTGTAAGGTTCTTAGTTGACCTTTTAAAGAACAAACCTATCTCGTGAGTTGTTTACAGTGAATTTTCAATAATCAGGTTCACATTCAAACCACTGATCGATGATCTACAAACTGCGAAAGATTCAGGTGTTGAATTTAATTATTTGGGGATAATACGTATTCTAGACGAATCTTTACTACGATTTTTTATCAACTCTTTTGTTTTTGCTTTTTTTTCATAAAAATGTATTTTTCTGAAGATTAGAAAATTCAATAAGAACACTTCAAAAATCCTGTTAGAAAAATCAGTAATTTGCAGTTCGATGCGCCTTCATCTCCTCTTTCCAATAGTGTAAATCGTAGTTCTGTAACATGTTGCTATTAAACGTTATTCGAAAAATACTCACGAGCGTTCATGCTACCAGCACATATGCGAAAGAAACACATCTTATCGAAATCTTACTATTATGAAATTAGTTGAATAGTGATCAAATAGCATAGAAAAATAGAGCGAAACACACTCTATCTATTGGTAAAAAAGAAAGTTTTTTTCGACCTCTGCTTGAGGAAATATGGTATCTCCGTCACTACTTTTGGATTGCCCTAAGTATGAAAGTTCTAGTGGCTGCTCAAGGATTTGTAATATATTCAAAATTTAATTCTATGATTTACTTTGTATGAGTGACATCTGTCTAACAAAAATCCGGACTCAGTTGTTTGTTTCTTAGTTTTATTCATTCATTCGTTCGTTCTCCTCTTCTGTGATATCTATATTTTATCTTTCATACATGATCAGACTGTTTTAAATAAAATTTCCATTCAATTCTCACGATGATATCTATGCCATATACCATATCCATTGATAATACTCGAACAATCGAACCAAAAAATGGCGATGAAAAATATACGGTAAAATATTTTCTTTTTGTTATTTCAATCAAACTTCTTGTTTTCTGTTTTTGGCATTATAGGTTTATCAAGTGACTGTACGCGGAGGTCCAATTCCTACATTTCATACCATGGATCGTCGCTATCGCGAATTTGAGTCACTACATACACATTTATCATCAAATATATCTGTTCCACAATTACCACGAAAAGTTTTATTACATCGTCGTAGTTCAAAATTAGTTGAACAACGACGGCAGTTACTAGAAGTTTATCTAAATGAAATACTAAAACGATGTCAACAACAAGCAGTCATGCCTGAAGAATTAGGACGATTTTTACAAATTCCACCGTATGATGATGAAAATCAATTAAATCAAAAAGATCGACTTGAACAAGATTCATATGATGATGAAATGAAAAATGTCCTTGAACATGCACCATGCATTTCCATAAGTGACTATTATCCATGGAATAATGATAATCGAGGTTAGACTTTATTCTTGAGAAGAACTATATTTTTCAATCGATATGCCTATTTTTATTTTAGAGCTTATTGTTGATTCTATAATTTCGGGTTTAATGTGTTCGATGTATGATATGTGATTTTGTTTAAATAATATTTTTTTAAATAAAAAGTGAAATATATGTGCATTTGATCAAATGAATTCAATTTTGAAAACGAACACAAACAATTGCGTTTACAATGGTTCAGGCTAAGATTTCTTTTATAGCGAGAGAGTTATTGTACTTGCCCTTTCGTATTTAATGCGGTGCAAAGTACAACATTCATTTTTCTTTCTTTTTTACTTGATACGTATGCATCCTTTTGTTATTTTCAGACGCAATGATCTCGAGAACCGAAAGTTAGAGAAAAGTTCTTTAAACTGAAGGTTAAAGTGTTGAGATCGAACATTTAGTATATTTTACTTCAATCCTTAACGTGAGATTCCGTTCGCTCACAAATATCGATCTACAATGACGAGTTTGAAAAGATTCCATCGTTTTCGAACTTTGAAATAATTAATTATTCAATCGAAATTGTTCTCTATGAAGATGTCAATAAGCTTGGATAGAGTTTTCGCAGTGATGAATTCGATTATGGCTGCTTTAGCAATATATGAGATTTCTATCAACAGTTCAGCTAAAATTGTCTTGTCTTCAGAACTCTTAAATACAAAGAAAAGAAAAAATACGAGAAAGTGTTGACTACATAAATGATTTTAATCAGCTATGAAGTTGATCATTCATTTTTTTATCTTGTTCTCGATTTTTTCGACAAAAGTTGCTTGTTTGATCGGCACACACATTTTGAAGTCGAGTGAAACTAGAATACCATCAAGTTGAATCAAGAGCTTCGAACGAAATTTGAATAAGAGTACTCGATTCCTTCTGTTGCATAACAGAATGATTGATATATCGGTTGACAGACAACAGAGGCAAGAAAAAAAATCTTGATGCCTACTACAGGGATCGAACCTGTGACCTTCGCTTTACGAGAGCGACGCTCTACCACTGAGCCAAACAGGCACATGAACCGAAAGTTGAGAAAAATCTTCTGATTATTTATACAAAACGAGTATCGATACTAAGAAGTTTACTCCTTTTCTATCGTCGCTCGCTTTTCGGTGAGTTCAATTACCAAGCTTCATGTACAAAGAGAGAAAGTGATCGAAACAAAATAAAAGAAAGAAGAGAACGACGCTCTAAGTGACCTTCTTTTTGGTAGACATATATATATATATGCATAGTTAGTTAAACAGAACGAGTAAATTTTCATCGATCTATATAAGGGAGCCGTTAGTAGTGTACAATAGGGAACAGTTCCAATAGACATGAAACGAATTTTATATCTCCTTGTTGTTTTTCATCTTATCTTAGGTAAGTGAAAATTTACAGCTGTTTTGTCTGTAGTCGAAAAATTTAAAATTTTCGTAGCTGCTGAATCTGTTCGGCATCGTCGACAATACGTTGGATATGGCCCTCCACAACAATATGCTTCACAACATGGACTTTATGGTCCAGGTGGTCAAGGATGGATGAATAATAATTTAAATAATCGTTTTCCTAATCAACCAGGCTACAATTGGAATAATAATTTTAATTGGAATCACGGTCATCGACGTCCTGAATGGTATTACAATGCAGCTAATATCAAACAATCTCCTATTGTCTGCCTTTTATTTTGTACATTATATAATCTTATTGTTTGAATAAATGAGAAATAATGCGCGCCTTTGCTTGTGTCAACAATGCAAGGCGTTATTACTGTCACACGTTGGATATTAGCAATATGTTTACTTATTGGTGGTATACTTCATATTGATATATTTTCAATTATCTATGTTCTACTTTTTTTAACGATACCTTGGGCGTTTATTCGTCCAACGGCTACTCGTTTACGATTCTTTTTCATTTTAGCCCTGATTGCTTGTATCACCAGTGGTGTTTTTCTCTTGATTATCGGTAGTCTACATATTTTTTCTGTGACAAGCAAAGGGAAATATATATTTCGTATGCAATGTTCTTTAAACATGAGAATTTTACAACATTTCGGATTTATACTATGGACACATACAGCAAACAAAGTCTTATTTGTCTCATCACGAATCGTAGACGTGATGATTTTTTGTAAGAAAAATATATTTCTTATTTCTTAATTTCGACAAATAGAGAATTAGATTGACGCATAGACTTTGATTTCAATAGTAGACTATAAAACACTTGTATTTCTGTTTTGTGGAATTGGCTGATTTTTTGTTAGCGATCGAAAATTATGTAATGTTAACGAATGTTACATTAGAATAATATTTTTCATCTGACACGTTTCATTGATAAATTTTAATGATCATGAAAGAGAATAATGACAACAAATCAAAACGAACTATATGAAGGATATTAAATTAATGTGGACTGATCCAATGCTTTGAGAACAGATATATTTATTATTCAAATTTTTAATCGATAGGTAAAAACTAATTTGAGATCAAATATCAAATTCATTGCAAAAATTTCTAACTCTAATAGTTATTAAAAAGAATTATTTACTTTCTCCATATGAAAAAATAAGCTATTCAAATTTGTCATATTCCCGATTTTTTTTCTCAAAATCTCAAACTGCATTTTGAGAGAATTATTTTCTTTTTCATAGGCAGTAGTTTAATTATTCTGATCAGTTCTAATGGAGCAGCCAACCAAGAAAATCATCGTAATAAATCATCTAAGTTCGAAAACACAACAGTACAAACAAGATTGTCCAATCATTTTCAATCAGTACCATTGCGTATTCGACCAATATTTATCTATTTTCGTTCTCTTTTATTACTGAGTATTATTCATTCTTGCGGTTGTCTTGTTCCATCAATATTATCAGCCTTCTATTTTTTTATATGTCTCGGTCTTGCACTATGGTGGGCATTAGGCAAACATTTTGCACGAGCATACCTATGGATTATCCGTTCATTACAAATATATTCCCTTGTTCATCTTTTAAGTGTCTATGTCTTTCAATTGCCATTCGTTGAACAGTATTTATTAGAAACAAATATGCACTTAGTACGACTATTTGGTTTAAGATTTCTATACAAACGCTCATGTTTTACTCATAAAAATGATGTAAAACATAATTGGATTGTTTATTTACATCCATTTATTATTCTAATACTTTATTGGATAAGTATTTATGAATATTATCGAACAAGAAACTATCAACAACGACTAAAAGCTTTTCTAATGGAATCGAGTTTAACACAAAATAATTCTCAAATGACATCAATAGAAATATCGACTGAAACAAGACAATCCGATAGATTTCATTTTCATACAATAACAGATTTATTTTGGCTTGCACCATCCAAAGCTATTTTAAATGAAACAAAACTAAATCATTCCGATGAAAATCTTTTCTATAAAACAAATTCTCTTCTTATTGCCTTACTTTCATATATATTAAGTAAAGCATATATACTTTCAGTTATATCAATGCTTCTTTGGTCAATAACTTATCATTCATATTTAACATTAGTTTATCTTATTTTAGCTTGTTTTCTTTGGTTATTACCTAATACGAAATATTGGTGTCATTTCTTCTCCATATTCTTTTGTATATATGCATATATTTTGTTAATCATTAATTATGTTGATGTATTAAATATAATTCCCGAGGAATTTTTATGGCGAATACAAGACATCGAATTTCTTCATGTCAATGATGAAAATTCAAATTATGCATCAATATCAATATATATCAAGTGTACTATGAAATTTATTTATACACTTTTACTGTTACTTCCACTTCGACAAAAAACAAAAGAAAGATCTCAAAATATAAAAAGTAATGATTCCTAAAGATTTCATAGTAACCAAAACATTTGTTTGAAACATCAATGATACTAAGAGAACAACAAACTAACAGTCTGTCTATGAGTAAATACGAATATAAAATGGGCTCTTCTTATTTAACGTGAATCCTTACGAATAAAAGAAATATCCAGGCAAACAAGGAATCCAGAAAAAGCGTATCAAATGAATCACAAAGGCAATCCGACTTGGTCGATATACGTATGTAAGGACCTGTAATTTCCTGGCGCTTACCTGTCATCACACGCTTATCCGGAATCTTTTTCTTGGCTTGCTCATGAGTGAAGACGTGCCAAAAACCTTTCCGAATGTTAGAAAAATTTATTTTTGCCGCATTTTAAGATTTTCTCTTGGCCTGAAATTTTTCAGTTGATAGGAGAAAATATTTTTTAAATATCTTTAGATGTTTCAACTTCTTCAATAAACTTGTTTGAACATATTGAATTAATTCCACCAGTTCGTTACGTTTATAAATCCCCGATAAATCAACCTATTTCACGTTTGAATCAAATATTTATCTGCATTAAATCTCAATGGTCATCAATTCACTACGAAATCTATTATATATTTTACATGGGATATGCTCGTATATGGCTTTTTAATTTATTTTTCCATTGGTCTCGTTTATTTATTATGATTCTTGTCTTTATACTAAGTTCATGTACAGACTCATTACCAGTTATTTATCGCATTGTCTATATGGGATTTTTTCTTCAATATTATTTATGTTATTCAATAAGTAAGAAATTATGGAATATATATTTATTTCCATTTTATCTAACGCTTGTTATTTATTCAATAATTGTTCTATTTACAATGTATATTTATCAATTTGATGACTTGAAAATAATAAAATCAAGCATTTGTTTGACATATATAAGATGTGAATCATTATTATTATCATTGGGTATACGTCATGTAGATAATAACGGATTAATTCGAGGACTGTTTACACCAACAATATTTATTATATGTATTGTTATACATATCAATTTTTTTCATCGACATAAATCTTTGAATTCGTCAATAAATATGGAAGAAATCTCGTCAATTAAAATTTTTCATTTAATTCTATGGTCTAATAATCGATTTAAAAGAGTTCGAAATATGCTTTGGTGTTTATGTGAATTATATATTTATAAAATACTATTATTAATGATATGTTTTTTTTTAAGTAAACAAACGAATATATGTGTCACAAACTTTATTTTAGTGTTCATTTTTGTTATTTCGCTTTTTTCTTCTATATTACAAAGTCTTGCGCTTGGTATTTATGCACTCGTATCAACCATAAATATTTTAATGATTATGATTATACGATCGGAATTATTTTCTTCATTGGGATATATAAATAATGTTTGTTTACCATCATCTTCAAGTAAACTTTAAATTCTGAACAAATTTTAGACCCGATTTCGGTAATTCTGGCTATTCAATTGCCTACGCCAGAATTTCTTGATCTCACATTTAACATACTCGTACTTTTTATTTGTTTACTATAACTCTAACGCAAGTCTGCTTCACTGTACTCCTTCATTTTCCTCATATTCCCGGGACCAAAACAAGTTTTGAACATCTCTAATCTCGATTCATGTTAACCGATGAAACAACTTATTACACGAAGTGATTTGATTTACAAAGATAAACCCAATCGTTTATCTATCGCTAAGCATCATTTTGAACTGAGAAACAATTTGATGAGTAGAATTCTTCATTGAAAGACTAAATTCTATTTGAAAGCGATAAAAATATGGAAAACGACAATCCATACGTGACAGTTTCCGTTTATGGCCATATATGATTGAATCTGAAAAAAGAGTATGGATATATTAGATGCTACAATGGAACTATTGATTTAAATCATAGTAACCAATACGAAATTCAAGAATTTAGAGATTATCAGCGTAGTTTCTTTTTCTGTGATTTATTGAAATATTTAGGAATTATTAAACGATGAAAAAATTGAAAGACAGATTTTGATATGAGGAGTGAAAATAATTCTCTTGAATTTATTCATTTTATTTTTAATAGATTCATCTAATTTACCGCATATGCATGTAAATGATGCAAAGCATTTAATTGCACCACTTCAATGGTTTGGTTTATGGACAAAGTCTACAACAAATATAACTGTTATTCAATTGATAACACCATGTAAACGTTTCTATGGATAATCTTGTTTAGAATTTTTA
The DNA here is from genome assembly GCA_900239745.1 of Rotaria magnacalcarata. Classification (NCBI taxonomy): domain Eukaryota; kingdom Metazoa; phylum Rotifera; class Eurotatoria; order Philodinida; family Philodinidae; genus Rotaria; species Rotaria magnacalcarata. The sequence goes on from OENM01000618.1 coordinate 24,515, forward strand.
CTTTAGATTTATGTGTGATACTGGGAGTGGCCGTTCTTCAATTAGTACGCCGTCATAAATCCTTATCGTTAAGCGATTTATTACATAGTACACAAATCTGTCTTTTCCCAAATGTTAATATACAATCAATGAATGATTCAACATGGAATACAATTAAATATCTATGTAATTATGGTTCGTACAGATTTGGCCTTGAATTGACCTTTTTTGCTTCGTTATGTTTAATAATTATTCGAATGGATGCTATTGCACTTATTCATGCAATTCTTCTTCTTGTTTGTATTCTTTTATCAAGACAATATGTGAGAAGATTTTGGAAATTATATCGAATCTATGCATCAGCATCAGCTGTATGGCTATATTTTAATGCTCTTGGTAGGTAACGGACAGAAAATTTGAATCGTCCTAACATTTCTTCCAACAGAAAGGTTGTAGATTCTTTTTTTCTTTGTTGCTCCTCATACCCTTCAACGAATCGCGGTTATTGATATTGAAAAATTATTCTACTGTATTGAGAGTTCTCTAGTTTCCCAACGAAAAATCATTCACTTGAAAATATATCTACTTTATTTCCTTCTACAAAATACGATATACGGTTGATTTTCTTTGAAGTTTACGATAAAGAAAACACATGGCCGGGTACACTTTTAGTGCTATGCTTTCGTAATTCGAACCGAATTTGATATCTCCATCGCACTCAGTATGTGTAAAAAATGCTTTCGAANCTGTCGCACGCCTAAAAACATTTAAGTATCGAATATCTTTCTACTCTAATTTATCGAGAATAGATTTTTAACTTGATCTTTTCACTGATAATATTTCTGAAAAAACGATTTCAATGCTGACCTTTATTTAGTATTCTGAGTAGAGAAATATACAAGTAAATTTTTAGATCGCTTAGCTTCGAGAGATATACGTATTTTAATTTCGTGAAGTCCGGTTTCTTATGAATAGGCTTTCCACCAATATTGTGTTTAAACAGCATAGCTGATTATTCAATATCGACTTGGTTTCATACACAAATTTGGTCTCAAATAAAAGCTTACCTATATCTTTCAGCTGATTTCGAATGGCGACCACTTTCAGAACATTTATTCTTCGATTTATCGTTACTTGTCATTCTTGCTATACAAGAAAATAATTTTAAATTAGAACATCAACAAACCAGTGTGAATGAAATGGGCAGTAATGAAGATGGAAAATCAACTTCATATCATTCTAATATCATTCATGATGTTATTACAAATATTAAACTATCATGGGGCAATCGTTTTGCTTCATATTTCTATTGTTATTTTTATTGGTTCATTATTGCTTATCTCTATATAATAGCCACATATCAACAATCTTTATTCTATTTATTGATATTATTTAATTGTTTTTTTCTTTTTTGGCATGGACAAACATTTCTCCAGCGTTCATTTAATCAGCAGAACTCATTTTTACGTTTACTTATTCTTTCATTACTTTCACTTTTTCTTTCACATCTATTCATGCAACCATTATCTTGCATTGTTATGTATTATGCATCAATTGAATATCGTTGTTTTCTAATTCATTATTTTCATGTTCCGTGTTCAATTAAATTATTTCGACAATTTTATACAGATGACTGTCGAATAAAAATTTCTTCAACAAACATTCGAGGTATTTTCGTTTTAGTCGCGACATCTTTTCTTTTGATTAAGAATAAAATTTTTATCATAGAAGAACAGAATGAAAATCAATATCGACCGCGATACTGTAAAGAATATTTTCATAATGATTCAATGGCAATAGTCTATACACAAAATGCGTTTTATTGTCAATCAGAATACAATCGGTTGATTTTCGATGCCATCGGATTTTTGCTGGTTTTATTTTTCATTCGTCTACTTCATTCCTATTCATTCTTTTATGTGCGTTTGGAACTTCAAGTGCAAGCAGAACTATCACAGATGGGTGCATCATTATTATCTCAATTAAATTGGCTTAAACTAATCGAATATCAACAAAAAACAGCCGATGAATTAGAAAATATTAAAGCAAGAGTTGCACAAATTCGACACAGACGTGTGAGATTCATACAAATATTGAAGTTTTAATGCTAAGAAAAATTAATTGAAGATGATATTTTATTGCTGTCTGCTAGGAGAACAACAAGATAATTCAGCGGAAAAATTAAAAAATAAACTTAATACTACAAGAGGAATGTTGTATATTGCTTGTAAGCAGAGATATCCTTCGTATAATCAATGCAAAATCTTTTAGAATGCTGTAAAACGCTCATTGCCCTACTCTATATTTTATTGCGCCTATGACAATCATAAAACGCGATAAATCTTGATATGTTTTAGACAATGCAAAAAAGAGAAGCTGACATTGATGAGCCAATCTATCATCATCATGCTATACTATCTGGAGATTATTATATGTTTGATACACCTGAAAGTACAACTTCGCTCATTCAAACTGATTACCATTTAATACAATCTCAAAATTTAATTAGTCTTCTGGATGTATTCGATTGGAAAACTCCGGATTATCTCAATAGCGATCAACTATTGGCTAGATCATCACGTATTCATGATAAGACAAAAGAACGAGAAGATGACGTGGTCGATAACGGAACATTACGTCAATTCTGGAATGCATCAAACATAGAACTAAACAAAAGGAAAGTATCAAAACAGGAAACACATAATCCATCAGTATCCAATACTGAAAATATTCCCCATCGTATCGATCTATCATCAATCATGATGTTTTTTCAATTGAAACAAAATTCAGATAAAATTCGACGAGCTCTAGTAAAGAAAATTCTTTTTTATTTGGAATTTTTCAATATGCGTAATTCAATTCAAAGGATACTATGAATTCTCGTCTCATTATTTATATCGGTCAACAAATTCGTACGCTTTTAATCATAACTCAAGTTATTTCAGATGCGAAACTATATCTAAAATATCCCAATGAATCCGCTCGAATAATCACTAGTACTGTTCCAGAAAGTATCAATGATTGTATTATAAAAGCTTGCCAACGTTCGCAATCTAACCATCGTCAAAACAACAACCAAGAAATGTCCTCGTATAGCTTTACAACAAAATTATCTTCTTCTAATCTATTGAGCTCTCGATTAGGAACATCGCTTGATACTAATAGAAAAACAAAATTAATCGATGCGTATACATCTGTAAACATGGCATCGCATCCAACTAATTCATATTCTAGTGCCGCGACTCAAATAGATAAGAATAAAACCAAAATGTCTAATCAAAAAAATCCAATATTCGACCAAACACCACTAATCATTGATAAAGATTTAGAAAATTTCAAAAATAATCGCCATCATATTGGATCCAGAACTATATTACTGACTTTTATCATGTCAAAATTTGATTATCTTACTTATTTAACACTCATCATTAACTTTTTAGCATCAGGGGCAGCTGTAATTTGGCTTCCTCTTTTAGCTTCCATTTATTTTTGGGCTATTCTTACATTTCCTTATCCGTCAAGAAAATTTTGGCATTTCGTTGCATTTTCATCCATAGTCATTCTTGTTATTCAGTAAGATCGATCTTTTTTTTGATTCTTCTTTATTTTGTCTTATAAAATCATTTAGATACAATATAATATTTATATCACCTCTGTCCAAAAATCTCTATATTCATCATTCATTAATTGGTCGTTTAAATATAATTGCTAATGTTCTACTATTGATTGTATTGTCGTTTCATCGTATTGTTCTTCACCAATTAGGTTTATGGGATAACTATCGTCCTACGACTCGAGATTCATTAATAAATCAACAAACTTCTATACCATCCAATACGAAACTTGTTCGAAATGAAATCATTCAAGAAATTTATGCGATGTTCAAAAATAATGATGGAAAACGAGATGAAATAATTGAAAATGCAAATTCTAACGCACTAGAAAAAGAAATTAGTAATACAAAACAAACTGTTCAAGTGACATCAATAGCTACTCCATTGGAGATTATAGACAAAATCGAGTCAAAAACATACCTATCTGAGGAACAATCAAGAAATGATTCAGACGAACAGTCTTCATTTTCAACTGGTGATTATATTGAAAAGTTGAAATATTTAATTCAAGCTGTGAAGAATTTTTATAGTTTTGCCATAGGTAAAATAGACTATATTTACTATTGCACTGAAATTCAGAATATCTATTGGAAGTTTATGTAGATAAAACGTGCCAATTAACCTATGGGGAGCAGCTCAGTTTAGATACTTGAACTCGGAGAAGATATGCTGCATGTAGGAATACACCAGTTCTAGTCGGACTCTATGAAAAACACTACAGTGCATCCTATGAATTCACTGGTAGGATGAATACCGGTGACTAGTCTGCTTCCGGTTGAACCGGTATCTTGTAGAACGGGTTCCTTGGCCTACTAATACATTTATCTGATACTCAATACTATTTTGCATACAGCCTGACTGGACTTATGTATCTCGAGCTTCATGAAAAGTTTTAGTAAAATGCTCGATCTCTTTTCCAAGAGCACTGATTGACAATGGGAAGTAGGAGAAAGCGCTCTTTTTTTACGTTAGTTTTCTGATATTCACTAGTCGATTTAGGAATACTTTATTTCATGTTTTCAATATCGGCGTCGAATTCTCCAGCGCACGATGTTGGATTACTTAGATGTGTATATACACTAAAAATTTCTTAATTTTAAATTTACGTAGCCTGTCCAATTGTGCCAAAAGTTGATTATTATTCATCGATGTTTTTATGTGATTTTATTGTTATTTTTTTAATTATTGCTGGACATCAACGATTTTCGAATTCTGACTCGGTTCAGGACAATATAATTTATCGTTATATTCAAGGTTCATCATCCATTGATATAACACCTATTTTGATGTTATTAATACAATTCTTACTCATTATTGTTGATCGAATAATTTATTTAAAAAAACATGTACATACTAAATTCTATTTCTTATGCTTTCAATTTGTTGTTCTTCATCTATGGCTTGTTATTATATATCCAATATGGTTTCAACGAGCAATGCCAATGAATTGGGCAGCTGTTTCAATTTATATATTTAAATCATTCTACTTTATGTTATCATCTTTACAAATACGTAATGGGTATTTTAAAATCGATTTTTAACTCTCGAACTCATCGAGTAAAAAATTATCTTTATTTTTTTTAGTTATCCAACAAGAATTTTAGGCAATTTTTTAACAACCCGCTATTCAATATTACGTTTACTATGCTATAAACTTTACTGTATTATACCATTTCTTTATGAAATGCGTGTTTTAATGGATTGGATGTTTACTCCAACGTCATTATCGTTAACATACTATTTTATGATGGAAGAAATAGCGAGAAATGCATGGACACAAAAATGTTGGCGTATTACATATGGTAGATCACCAACGAAACGAGCAAAAAACCGTGGACGCTGTGAACGATGTAAGATCATATAGACACTGAGAGAGAGAGAGAGAGAGGTAGTTATAGGAAAATTTGGCAGCAAAAAAACTGTTCGGATTGTAAAGCTATAAAGTTTTTTTTTGCATGCTCGAATTTACTGGACATTAAAATAAGTTGAACTGTCAACTTATCGATATCTATAGAGTATTGTGATATTGAGTCGAAAACAAGAAGAATAAACACGATTATTTTCAATTTTACCGTTGGTTATCTTCATACAGAAAAATAGGATAACCAGGACCAATTAAACGAAAGAACTTTTCGGTGTTTTTGACATTTTTATTTCGCTTCAAAAAAGTCTCTAACGAAAATAACATGTGCGGAAAAAGAATTTTAATTTAGAGTTTGCTAGATTTTAGTCTTCTATCTCCCATGTTTTAGAAAATTGTGCGTTTCAGTACTACTCCGCTATTATAGAAAACCGTCCTGAAATATTGCTACAGGAAAAACGTAATGACATCGGTTAGTTGAATATGTTTTACCAATAGCGTCATATAGTCATTCCTTTTTTGATTGTATATTAATATTTAGATTGTATCGGTGGTTGGATTTTATTTGCTATCATTGTTGTTCTTTGGTTTCCGTTAGTATTCTTCAGGTAACAATTCGCAAATAATTTGAAGATGAAAAAAAAAAGACTCCTTGTCTCTAGCGTAAGCACTAGTTTAGCCGATCCTATTTCAATTGATCGTTGTGAAATTAAAGTACGGCTATCAAATTATAAAGAATTGTAAGTCATTCTGGATTGTGTAACATATGAATCAAGAGCATAGATTAAAATCATTAGATATCAATTAATGACAAATAATGTTCGAGAACCAACTACAGATGAATTTTCAACTGATATCCGTCCATTAATTACTAATGCATCATTTGCATCAAATCCACGAGAGTTCGAACAAGCTGATATAGCTTGTATACATTTACTAGGTCACATTGGTAGACAATGGACGATTTCGTTTTCAGCATTGCATCAATTAAAAGAAGAACTTAAAAATTACATGAATAATAGTCGATCAACTATACTTCAAATATATTTTGATTATTCATTTATACGTAATGGTCAAACAAGTGAACAAGATATTTTACCTACAGGTTATATTTCAACTTTATCGGAAACGCATCAAGTTCCATTAACTAAAGAAAATGCAATGCTATTATTAAGAATGCTTACGTCTGAAAATCAGAAACAGGTATTTCAATTAATAGAATATACTTTATGCATTATATTAATTTATTTTAGACAACTATTATAATTTCTAAATTAATGCCAAAATTTATTCATTTATTACCGGATATGATTGATAAAAATTCTCCATTCTACCCTCAAGATGTTCGATTGATTTTAAGGCGAGAAAAGCAATTGCTTTGGTGGGATATTTCTGAAGTTGTGACGAACGATTGGAAAAATAAATGTTCATTTGATTCACAAGCACTTAATCTAATCACTGTTTCAGAACGAGCTGGTGCTCAATCAAAAAGTTTTAATTTAATATCGAAATTACTCATTGGTATGTTCACGTAGGAAATGCAGTGCGTTTAGAGATTATCTTTTCGAGTTTCCTAAATTGATACAGTTAAAATTTCGAACAGTACCCAAAGATTGCTGTCGCATAACTATACGAGATATCTGCGCTTAGAATATTTTCAAGTTTTTTTGAAAAAACTTCAGGTAATAATGCAAAATTAACCTTAATTGGCGTTTATGCCGGTCTTGTTTATGTCTTATGGTTAACATGTTTTCGTAAAACCTTATTTTCTGATATTCAATTGATCATGTATCACGAATGGCCTTTTGCTGATCGCGTCGAAAAACTATGTGAAGAAGTTTATCTAGTACGCGAACTTGGTGAATTACAATTAGAAGAAGAATTATTTGCTCAACTTATTTTCCTTCATCGTTCACCGGAGACACTTATTCGATTTACACGACCCAAATCAATTAGTAAAAAGCAGGAACAGTGTCAAAATCAACATTTACATCAGAATTAAACTGAATTTGAGATCAAATCGACATTGATTTATGAACTCTTGATACGTAATTACAGTTAGGTAACTATTTCATGAATTTAGCTTAGTTGAATTTGTTGCTAAAACTTGAAACTTTTATATTTAATCCAATGCACAATTCTAAACTAAGTCATTGATAATATATATTTATCAATTTTAAAATCTAAAACAACGCACTATTGACATTATTCACTCTGCTCACATCAATTTAACAATAGCTTGTTTTATTCTATTTTAATTATAGCCGACTGCACTTCGTGAATGTTACTAAACGAAACGTCCATTTTGAAAATATTTCATCGGCTGAAATCAGTGGAGTTATCTTTAAAGAAAAGACTGATGTCGAGAGTCTCTACCTAACACGTTCAATGTATCACCAAAATTCTATTGGATATATAACTTGTGCCTGATTTAAAAATGTACACTCGAGCTAATTACAATTGTTGTCGAAGAACAAGAAAACTGCAGTAGTGAAAATTTTCTCAATAGCTGATGCGTTCTTAAATTCGGTTCAATCGAGAGTTTTCATTATTTCAAATCTTAACATTCTTCTCTATCCCTTTACTTTGCCAATATATGCAATACTATCCGATAGCATTTCTAGTAAAAACATCATACTCTTTTGTTAAAGTTTTTTTTTGTTCAATTGAATTCAAGTTCTTTTAATAGTATAACAAAATTTTTCAATAGAAATTCTACGATGGATAAAACGATCTTTTGTTATAATTTTTTTCGATTTACAACATATCAATAAAGTACCAAAAATAATCACTTTTAATGAATGATGATATTTAAATAAAATATGTGACTGAAAGATAATATTATTTTAGAGAAGCATTACATCTTATTTGTCTGAATTTCAACGCAATAGAAAGAAAAAGCTTTAAATTACACAGTAAGAATAATGAAATTGCCGTAGACATCAAGTTCATCCAGCTGAAAGAAGCCGATTGAATTCATTGTAACATATTTCAAGGTCCATTTGAAATTGTCGTGCTTGATCATCAGTAATCTCTTCAGCTGCATTCAGATTTGTCAGTATATTCAACCTATAAAAAAAACGAAACTTCACTTTAAAAAAAAATCATTTCTCTATTCACCATTTAGGGATTTTATCTCGGCCGGTATAATTCGATGGTATTAAATTCATTCTATTTATCACATCTAATAAATCACGAACATCTGTTTGAAGCTAAAACAATAATCAAAAATCATATTTTCCTTATTTCTTTTTGCGCCAAGTCTTACCATATCATTAGCTCGAATGTTCAATTTAAGTTTATCCATAAGATTAATGAAGAGCTTAAAAAAATAGGTGCAACAAAAAGTTTCGAAAGAATTTTTTTTTTTCATTTCAAATTCATACCGAAACAGTTTCAGCTATAGATTTACCCATGTTACCACGATCATCTCGAACAGTAATCGGACGACCTTCATTAATACGTAATATAGCTGCTGGACAATCGAGCTAATAATAAAAAGAAAATGAAGTCAACTTCTGAGAAATAACGAAATTTTACTTTGTATTTATGAACAAAATCTTCAACTTTAGGAAATTCACCCTCAAGTTGACGAAACGCTGCTGAATATTTAGCCAATAATATTTGACAATTACTTGTATATCTAAATGAAATTCTTATTAGAAAAAAAAGCAAATTTCTATGTACAATTAAAATCTACTCTGCTGGTTCGACCAGATCTTTTATATAAGCCTTTTCAAGTGCTTGTAATGTAGTTATGATTGAAAATACATCAGCCATATTGTCATATCTAAAGTAAAAACATTTTATAAACAAAAAATAGAAATTCATTCATTTCGTCTTTTATTTTACCTTTCACGTTCACGCGGATTTTTCCATAGGCGCACTTCCTTTTTAGAAATAGAAATTCAATCATAAGAAATACAAAGTAATCTAATCGCTTACTTCATACATTTCAGCTCTGTTGTGATCTAAAACAAGAAACAATAACCATATCAGTCAAATAGCATGAATTTTTAGATAGAAAATAAGAAGGTATCGCTTCATATGTTTTTTGCATCGTTCAAATTCCATAAATTCAAATTTGTTTTAGAGATTCAGTCTAATGAATTTTTACTCGTTGCACTTACTTGATGCAGATGGAGTAAAACTCATTTTTGTTTTGTTTACTGTAGTAATTCAATAATCTACAATAAGAATGATTTATATTGCAATGAGTAAAGAACGATAAGAAGAAAAAAAACGATTGTTTTGGAAATCTATTTTTGTTTATAACAAATATACACTAGAGACAAAAAAGAAGAACTGACTATAAGATAACCATTAATTGAGTGTTTCGCCTTTGCTAACCTGTTCAAACAAAAAGATATGAATGAATAATAAAGAAAAGCAAAGATAATAAATCGATTTTACTCGTGCTTCAAGATAATCAACATGCCGTTCAAGCGCTGTCAGCTTTTCGTTTAATGTCGATAAACGAAATCGACATGAAGATTCTTTAACAAACAAAACAAAATCATAAAATAAATTTCATTGTGATTGAATTACCAAATTGATTTAGAAAATCAACAAGACGTTTAATAGCGGTTGTCAATAAAAGAATATCATCACGACGTTGCCAATCGTCTTGAATGTTGCGACGAACTTCACTTGTCTCACCGTTACAACCGTTTTCACTTGGTGGAGATCTTATACTTCCCATGCCATAGTGAGACATTATTTTTGATGTTCTCGTTAATTCTGTCTGACTCAAAGCTACTATGTTATCGGACATAAACAAAACAAAAAGAAAACTATATATGTGCGCTTTGATAGGTAATAGAGGTCACTGTTCTATATTTCTATGGGAGAGAAACGAGAAGCCAATCAAACACTTTCATTCTTGTTCTCTCTTCTCATTGAGCAAAAAACATATAACATAATAGTATTGAGGCACACTTTTTATTTCAGGGTCATTTTTGTTTAGCATTCAAATGGCAACTGTAGATCGACTCGTATTATTTTCTACCATATTATTTTGTATAGCCGCTCTACTTGTTCTAATTAGTATATCAAGACCACGATGGCTTTTGTCGATAAATCAAGGTATAGAAATTGAATGAATCGTCTTTGATTAATGGATCTTTTTCCTTGGGATCTTTCGTTACAACTATACAATTAACATCTAAATCTATTTCTCACTAGACAAAGGAATATTTATTCATTGATGCGAAAAAATATTTTTACAAATTTCTCTTTCATGCAAAGATGAAACTAGAAAATGATATTGTGTGGATATGAAATTATAATAGTTAATGTATTGCATTTTTATCTTTTCTAATAGAATACTTCATTTCGAGTATAGCAATCTATCAGCTTCGACCTACTAAATTAGATTTATGGCATAAACAAATATTGATCTAATGAATTTCATTTAGGTGAAACATCCATTGGTCTTATTGAAATGTGTATTTTGACCTCACCAGTCANTTCTAATAATCAAAAATGTTTTATTTCACATCAATTTCGTCTCGTCTGGAGTATATCATTCGGGTTGGCTTTAGTTGCATTTGCTCTTCTGTCAGTGACTGTTGTTCTTCTTGTTACTTCACAATATACACAAGCACCCATAGCTCAATACGGTCGACTAGCTGGATTTATAGCCAGTAGGAATTTGTTTTATTAGAAAATAAAAGGATGATTCATTTGTTCTCTAGTGATATTTTTATGTCTTTCATCGATTCTTTTTCCCATGGGTTTCGATTCAGAACTCATCGGAGGTTCGCCATTTCAATTACCATCGGATTATCGAATAGGATCAAGTTATATCCTCTTTGTTGGCGCAACATGGTTAACTGTCATATCGACATTGATGAGTGGGAAGATGTGCTTACCGACATTACTTATTTAGTATAGATGTAGATTTCGGTTTCATTTGTGTATATCTCGATAATTATGGGTCTTTTTTTAAGTACATTTTGTTTTAGTCGACTGCTTTAATGGGTTGATTTTTAGATAAAATATGTTTTTTTAGTAATAATGACAGATATTTTAAAATAAAAACAGTATTTGATTCGACTGAATGACAATATGAACTGTGGTGTTACTTCCTTGTTTGAATAATTCTATACTCTATTGTCTTGAGGACTTGGCCTTGATCTTGCAACACAGCAACACTGTTATATTGAGAATTGCAGCTTATTTCAAAGTTCGTAATAACTTGCCCATAAATCCTCACCAAGAAAATACTTATCTTGGTAAAGCTGGTGTTTATTATAAAACTATGATTTAAGCTTATATCTACATACGTGTAGCAGTGAGAATAAACGTTTATGTTGAGATGAAATTTTCTTAGTTACTAATTTGTCAAAAATGATATGAATGAGTTAGAAGACAAATCCATTCTATTCATACTTCAAGATTATTGGCATATTGTTGAAATACTTCTAATATGTTATTTAATGTCCATATGATGATTCTTTGATGAATCAGAATAGCATATAACAATTTCGATCAAATCATAATCGAATTATAAAATCGATTTAGGACGTCAACAAGACATTGTAATTTATCTTGGAGATTTCTTCCCAATTGATTTGTTTCACCGTTCATTCTTTTCATACGAGACAGAGAGAGATCTTGTGATAGGAAATTTGACAGGTTCTAGAGGTCGCTATATTATTATTCTGTCGGAGACAAACCAATCACATTATACTGCCATACGCTTTTACCGATTAAGCAGATCAATATTCCTTCGGTTCTTTTCCAGGGTCACGTTTCAATAACAGGCAAACATGGCAACTATGGATAAATTTGTATTATGTTCTACACTATTATTTTGTATAGCCGATCTACTTGTTCTAATTAGCGTATCAAAACCACGATGGCTTTTATCTGTAAACCAAGGTATGCTTAATCTAAATATAGATTGAGCCTACAGAAGTAGGATTTTAATAAATAATCTTTCATTAATGGATTTCTGTTTCATTGGCTATTTCCGTTAGAGCTATACAATTAGCATGAGTATCTATTTGTTAATTGGACAAAAATAATCGAAATATTTATAGGAACAAATCGTGCTGAAAAATGCACTCGGCTACTTAGAAAAGAAAAATAGAAGTACTATAATTCCTCAAAGGTATTTTTGATATATTAGATTGTAATCTCCTCTCATTGAGTATTCTTCGTAATAGGCTTTGAAGAGAGAATTAAATCAAATTAGTCACTCGAGAAAATACCAAAGAAAATGCATTAGATTTATTCATCGTAAGAATGGCGACAATGTTAAATATTGACTCCTCTATACTCTACGGAAATCCTCGTTTTAATTGTTTTTTTTCGGCCGCTATACTTGTATACATAAAACTACTTTAATATTACCTTACCATTAGTTTTATATGAATATAGAGAAATATTGATCTAATGAATTTCATTTAGGTGAAACATCCATTGGTCTTATTGAAATGTGTATTTTGACCTCACCAGTCAGTTCTAATAATCAAAAATGTTTTATTTCACATCAATTTCGTCTCGTCTGGAGTATAACATTCGGGTTGGCTTTAGTTGCATTTGCTCTTCTGTCAGTGACTATTGTTCTTCTTGTTACTTCACAATATACACAAGCACCCATAGCTCAATACGGTCGACTAGCTGGATTTATAGCCAGTAGGAATTTGTTTTATTAGAAAATAAAAGGATGATTCATTTGTTCTCTAGTGATATTTTTATGTCTTTCATCGATTCTTTTTCCCATGGGTTTCGATTCAGAACTCATCGGAGGTTCGCCATTTCAATTACCATCGGATTATCGAATAGGATCAAGTTATATACTCTTTGTTGGCGCAACATGGTTAACTGTCATATCGACATTGATGAGTGGGAAGATGTGCTTACCGACATTACTTATTTAGTATAAATATGGTTTTCTTCTTTTTTTATACGTTGATGTTTTCTATGAATATTTTGTTACAGTTGGGTGTTTTGGATAAGATTATTTTTAGACGAGCTATTTTCATTTTTTTTCGCGAGTAATAATAGCAGATATTTTTAGACAAAAATGGCGATTGATTTGACAAAATCACGCCGTAAACTACCATCGACTATGGTGGATCGATCATCTTACTCCATATTATCTGTGCTCAAACAGGCAATAGGAAACGATCTCACACGATTTTCCATACCTGTTATATGGAGTGGTACACAAAGAGTGCTCGTTTTTCAATTTATTCTATTCTTTATTTTTAGAACCTCTTAGTTTTCTACAACGTTTATCCGAAGGCTTAGAATATTCATCATTACTTGATCAAGCCGCATCAGCTAATACATCCATAGAACGGTTTCATTGCATCACAGCTTTTATTGTATCAAATCTATCGACACATCTCGAACGAACGTCAAAACCATTCAATCCATTGTTAGGCGAAACTTTTGAATTAAGGAAAGAAAACGACTCACCATTTCACTTCATCGCTGAACAAGTTAGTCATCATCCACCTGTATCGGCTCTTTATGCACGTGGATCGAATTGGGTTTTAACTGCAAATATTGAACCTATAGTCAAATTTCATGGTACAACTGTAGTCGCTACATGCGAAGGTTAGCAAATATTTCAATCTATGATATATCGTATTGTTCAAATTAATATCTACGTCATTTTATATTATTTTGCTATTACAAGGAGAAATAACGCAAAGGTCAATACACTTCGAAATAGACTTGAAAACATCTCATGGCTAGAACCCGCATAAAATGTCAGTCAGCTTGCATTTTGATTTGTAAAATAGAAAACAGTATTGGTTTTGAAAAGCTTGAATTCTCACTAGCTCAATATTGATATTTTGGTTTTATGAATATGCAATTATTTTACAATTTAGGTCGATGGGTACTACATATAAAGAGAATATCTCGTTCATCATCACAATCAAGTTTTTATTCATGTTCCGGAGAAAATAGTGAACAAGACGAACAAACTGACAATAAAGATAATGGTTATGACGAATATACGTGGCAATCACCAACTGCAGTTGTTCATAATATTCTATTTGGTTATCTCTGGTGCGAATTTCAAGGAGAAATTAATTTACAGCATATACAAACTAATCAACGAGCTATTTTAACTATTCAATCTCATTCATGGTTTGCAACACAGGCAACAAGAGAGACTGAGATGTTTAAATTTATTGGATATATCTATGATGGTATGCATTCCTTTTCGTGCTCTTTATTCGACATGAGTCTTCTCGTAAATCTAATCGACAAATGGATCAAATATTTGAGCATACTAAAAATAATTTGGAAGACTTTTGCTTTAATATTCGCCCTTGATTCTATTTAGGTGATGATAAACTCGCTGCATTTCATGGAAATTACGGTCATTGTTATTATGCTATTGATGATTTAAAAGATGTCGATTCCATAACTAAATCTTGTTGTTCGATTGGTGGTAATAATTGCATTCATTTTAATTCTAATCCATCATTAGTACCACCATGCAATCTAGTACTGACGCCATCATCCCGTCTTATTTGGTTTCGATGTTTTCCATCAATGACCGATGAAGAACTAGCAGCAAGATCTCAATACTATTATTTCACACCATTCACAATGTCTCTTAATGAACCAATATTACCTTTATCAACATTGCCGCCAACCGATTGTCGATATCGTTCAGATGTACGTTTTCTTGAGCAAAGTGATTTGGATGCTGCTTCATCAGAGAAACATCGTCTTGAACAACAACAAAGAGCAGAGGCAAAAAATCGTGAAGGTGATTATCAACCTTTATGGTTTAAGCAAAATGACAATAAAGAATATATCTATACTCACAAATATGAACAACGAAATTTTGAGCGCTGTCCGAATTTATTTTTTCAAGAGTCATCTCTATCATAATTGTTTTTCTTCTTCTTTTTCACACAGTTGTGTCTTCTTTTACATCGTTTCCAAACCTTCAACATCTGGAATTTTAATGCTTTTAATAATGTTATTAAAAACTGTTTATTTATTTATTAAATGTACAAATCTAGTTTGACAGTATTATTTTCGTATTATCCAACGACTTAATGAAATCTATCGGGTGTACGGTTTTTTTTAATCAATTATATGTATGCTAACATTGTTTTGCATTGCTAGTCACTGGAATAAAATTATAGAAACTATGAACATATACAGAAAATGAGACCGAATCAAACTAACCTGCACTTTTATACAGCTGATTCTATTCTGTCGATAGATCAATCTCACAGAAAATTCTATGAAAAACCATCTACGAATAAAGGGCATTCAATAAAAATAGTATATTACATTGCGTATTCTCTTTTGATAATAATTCGCCATCGGACATGAACGACAAACAGGAGAATAACTAATAGGATCTTTATCAACAATTTCTACCACGAATAGTATTCATGCAATCAATTCCTTTTTCATGAGACACGTACGTGTTCCAGCTTGAATAATTTATAACATAAAATTATTAACTAGCATAACTAAGTGACAAAAACAGTTGCATAACATTCTTTCTGTCATCTATTCAATGAAAATATTTGAGTATATTAATTCGAGTATTCATAGGCCAGGCAAATTAACAAATTTCATACTCATCTTTATTTACAATTATATATTTCATGAATAATGCAAACAAATTTACATATAAAACAGCTAGACGCTAATGTTTATTATTGAAGACTAAAATTGGTTTCTCTATAATAGTATTTCTAACCTAAAATAATAAAACTTCAAACGCTTCACATCGTCTAGGCTTTTTCAGTTTCTTCTAATTACAATATTTTGCAGGCCCTAAAAATTGCTATGCTATTTTCAACGATA
>OENM01000618.1:42070-56464 GCA_900239745.1 Rotaria magnacalcarata
TTTTGTCTGTTATACCAGAGTAAAACGGCAAAGTACAACATAAAATAGCTGTTTTTCAAGCGAATTTTGCCAACACTGAGACGTAATTAATATTTTCTTCTCTTTAAAACAAACCAATACTCGTATTATCTGATCTGCAACATTTTAGAGCCAGTTTACCCTGTAAAAATAGCTGATCAGAGACGCTAATGTTCAATTTTTCAATAGATCATTGAGTTATTATGCAATAAGTAAGGGTAGGATAGTTTTCTGTAGCTTTCTGTTAGTATTCCATCCCAGGTTGAGAAATCCCACACCGAATCCGATAGGAACTTGATAGTATCCTACCGAATCTTATAGGATTCCGGGTCGAGGAATTGACGTCGGAACCGCTGATCGGAACTCTTTGAAATTCCGATGACACCCAACGGTGTTTCGTAGGAATTCATAGGAATCCTATACTGAGGATCCAACTTCGAATCCGGAACCAGGAATCCAACGATAGTTTTGTAGGGTCCGACAAAATCCGATAAGATCCTACTGGATGCGAGTCGGATGGACTCCGATTGATTCCCATTGTTGGATTGCGCGACCTGGGATAGCGTCAGTAACTGGTATATGATTAGTTCTAGCTAAATTTGGGCACAACAGATTGCTCAGCTCAGTCAGGGAGTTTTGCTATGAAAAATTAATTACTTTCAGTGTTTCACAGTGATATCCAAATGTGATTGTTGAACCTGATTGCAAACTCATCGAAATCTAGTGCAAAAATCATTACTATACTTTCTTTTATGAAGTCACAAGTGATTTTCGTTGTATTTACGTAAAAGTTCGAAGAAATATCCTCGAATAATACTCTAGAAATTACTACTGCGATTGCCAAGTAAGGGCTACTTAGTGGTGCTTCATGTCTCTGAATTAGTAGTTATGACTGAGTTATTGAATGCTCAAAATAAATTTTGATAACTTGAGTGACTTTCAGGCAAGTTTATTACTCACTTTAATTAAAAATATTAACTATAGATCTAGTTTTTAACGGATCTATTTTCAAATCTATATTAACAATAAAGATTTCGTGCTAAAACTGTAATTAAATCATTCTCTAAATACGATATCGGGGAGTTTTGAATCGTAACAACCAGATTAAATAATAATGCTGCGATCCGAGATGTATGAGAAAGCCTTTTGATTATTTTGTTAAGAATTTCGAATTCAACTCTGTAATTGAGATGATAATTTCAACGAGAATTCAGAAGAATCGTTGGGAAAGATCCGCCTGTTCTATTGAATGACCAACCTTGATAGATCTCATTTATTTAGCTCGTTAAAAAATAAAGTATACTAAGAGCGAGTTAGCTTTATAAAAAGATGAATCTGATGACAAATAAGAAAAATATTTCTATCATTTACAAACGATTCTTATTCGAAGATTGGTGATATAAAAGTACCATACTTCAACTTTACTCAGTTCATTTAATAAAATTGAGACGAAATCAATAATTACGTTGATTAATAAGTAATTTTAATAAATTAGAAAAAGATTTTTTCCTCAATAAGAGCATAAATATAAACGAAATAGATGTTAACTTCTTATAAAGAGAAGAAAATATTAATTACGTCTCAGTGTTGGCAAAATTCGCTTGAAAAACAGCTATTTTATGTTGTACTTTGCCGTTTTACTCTGGTATAACAGACAAAATACACACAAAACTCATGAAATTGATTTTTGAAACGCTTCCGAATTAATACGCTCATCATTCTGACCTATTTTTCTGCTGAGAACACCTCGCAATTCCTTATGAGTCTAATGAAAGTTGAGTTTTAGTGTGTTTAGCAAAATCTGCTGAGATTATGCATTCACCCCATATGGGGTGAATATATACGACATTTTTGTTTTTAGAGCTCTTTTTGTGAGCTTCCTAAAAAAGTATGATATTGACTTATAAACTTAAGATTAGTTTAGAGCGATAGAGAAGAATTTGAGCTATTGATTGATGAAAAGAATCACAAACAAATGAAGTATCAATCTCTCAAAAATTGTGTTTTACAGAACAACTATAAAGTAGCAGGGATTTTGCATTTACCCCAATGATGTAAGCATGATTATACATTGGTCTCCGGTGGGGAGAATGTAAACATGAAAAATGGTGACCAAGGAATACCCTGCAGATAGGTCTACGTACAGGACTTTCCGTTGATTTTTGCACCTATGGATAGAGTGTCATCTTAACTAGGTGTCTTGTAAGCAAAACGTTCTTTTTAAATGTAAAATAAAAAAGTTATATGCATTATTCTAAGGCACATTATTTTTCATTTTACATTACTCCTACTTACTCTATCGATTAATTCATTTTTTTTAATGCACCATTTATAGTCTTTCCCTCTTTCTCCATCTTCTTATCGAAAAAAGTCGATTGATTTATGTATTCAGTGCGAGTTCACGCATGAATTTATTGTCAAGTTTTCTTTTCACTACATCAATTCCCCCCACAACTCTCCAATATTATTTGTTATTCTCAAATAAAATCGCGGTCGTTTTCATAACATGAAGAAAAAAAATGTAAATATAAAATGATTAAATTTATGCAAAAAACAAACAGTTGTGTGGATAAGCTAATAAGAACTAATAGCATTGTGTACAGGTAGTAGTAGCATCATCATGGCGGATTGAGACAATTTTTTCGAACAAATTTATAGAGGCTCGCTGAACTCTGACTACAAGCTGCTGTAACATTAGAAAGTTGCCTCATTTAAGAAATCATCAACACCATATATTTATTATTATTCACAGATTAGAAAATATCAAAACGCTAATGTTGAAATTTTTTTAAAATAAAATCAATCTAGTTACAATCAATCATTTCTAACAGATCGTAGTCAATCAACCATCAAAAGATGTAATTATATAGTTTAATCATTTTGAAACTTAATAATCGTATAAAAAAAAATAGATAATCTTGTTAATCCATTCTAGGAAGTTATTGAGAAAGCTACAGTGGAAGTTTTGTCGCCGGTATTTGAAATGCAATTTGTTTTTATTGAGCAGTTACTGGCGTCGCAGGTTTTTGTTTTTTTTGAGCAATTGCAAACGCTTTAGCAGCACACAATGTTAGCCCGTGTGGATGATAATCAACTCGATAATTTGTTCTATGGTCATGTTCACCAGTTCGATTTAACATTCTTATTTCAGGTATATAAGCACGTGCTCGTGGGCCTGAATCAATAGAACTAGATAGAATTTGATTTTTGAAAACGAAATTACCTGGTTGTCCTTTATATGTATCACCGGTTGTTGTTGCACCTGAAAATTTTT
The DNA here is from genome assembly GCA_900239745.1 of Rotaria magnacalcarata. Taxonomy (NCBI): domain Eukaryota; kingdom Metazoa; phylum Rotifera; class Eurotatoria; order Philodinida; family Philodinidae; genus Rotaria; species Rotaria magnacalcarata. The sequence continues at coordinate 45,363 of OENM01000618.1, forward strand.
CTAATGGTGGAACATAAATATCAGGCATTGGATCACTATATTGTCGTTTAGGTTTCATAGATTCATAAGGTTTAAAGTGAAATCGAGACATTGAAACATTTTCCATAGGAAGTTGTTTATCGTTCATTGATAATGTTGCTTTCATTGGTACTAAACGAATTCGTGGTAAAGTGGTTACATCCAATGGTTGAAAATCTCTCTAAAAAAAAAAAAACATTTAAGTATACTACTGATTGTTTTAGTAGTAATGTTCATAATTTACTTGTGTTACAGACATTGTATCCATCTTTTGAATAGGTGGTACATAGGGTTTATTATGATCTTTGGGTGCTGCAGGTGGTTGACGAGTATGCCGACGTGCATCGATACCTTCGTAATCGATACGATATTGACTTTTACTATAAAGATTTTAAAGAAATTTCAAATTTCAATTTGTTGTTTAGCTTTTCAATAAAATATTCAACTAACATTACAGCTGGAGTCAATGAACTACCTAGAGTGATCTGAGATACGAATGATTCCATGTCAGCTGGTGGCGATCGCTGATGGTTTGGATAAGGACGATAATCTAAGCTCGATTGCGAAATTGCAAACATTGGACGACGTGTATAAACTTTATCTTCGACTTTTTCATCCTTTCTTTCACTTGGAGCACTTCGTATCGATGTTGTTGAGTGTTGAACATAACTGTCACGATAATTTGTATTTAAATCCATTGAACCTTTATGAATATTTAGGATTATCAATGGAAAAAAAACGAAATCCGCATCGAGATTTACCAGAAAGTTTAAGATTTCCTCGATTTTCAAGTCGATGAACTGGCCTTGTTTGTGATACTTTAGGAAACGGTACAAATGTGCTCCCTGTCGAAGTGCGAAAATCACGACTTGAACCGGGAAATAGGACGTGTTCTAAAACAAAAAATCAATTGATAGTTAAGTTTTTTCAATTGAAAACACAAAGACAACAAATTCCATAGTAACGTTTATCCTTATTATGAATAGCCTATTTTGTACATAACGGTTTTAAATCTGAATGAATGCATCGTCATCATGAAACTAATAAATGATTGATCATATAGGTTTTCAAGCAAGATTGACATGGCTTCATTCAGTCAACATCAAATTATAGAATATTCTTTTTATCGTACATCGGTTGAAATATTTTACAAGAAAAATAATACTGATTATAATAAACGAACACCTAGAGTCAAGGAAATATTTGTTCAACAAACCCGCTATAAGAAGAGTGTTGATATGGGTAATAAAAATTCGAAAGAAACCATATTATTTCTACTAGTCAATATTGTTTTATGAGCAGAAGAAACTGAGCAACACTTTCACTCTTACTACTCATTTAGTTACACAATGGACTTATTTGAAATATCAATGATCAATCCTAAAGATGTAGTTCAATATTGACAATACTCAAAATTTTAGTCTTTTCAAGTAAATCTTAGAATAATATAAAGAAGAAGAAAAAAAAAAGCTTTCGATACTTTTCATTTCTATTATAAAAAATTACTATAACGCTTCTTTGCTTTTAACAATTCATATGAAAACAAAATTTTTTATCGCGATTATTCTCTTATCAAACTTGAGATTGTTCGAATCAATTACAAAGAAAAACATTTGAGAAGAACATAAACCAAAAAACGATTTTTCTTTTCTCATTTTCAAGTGAATCTTAAACAACAGAAAAACATCATTCTATTTCATTTGTTTACCTGTAACTGAAGGAAATTCAGCATAGGGTTGAGATCTAGCTGAATTCCACGGTTGAAAATCTGTTCGAGCTGTTGTTATAGAAGATAATGGTGCTGTTGGTTCATCGATATTCATACTAAATAATCGATGATAGTAGTAGAACTATTCATAGACGAAAGAAAAAAACAATATTTACTGAGAATCTTTCATAGCCTCTTTTAACGGCCGAAGTAATGCTGGAACGATGGGTCTATTAACATATTCAGCTTGATAGGAGCTTTTAGTTTCCATTGGAACTGCCCGCATCAGTAAACCATTGCCCGTCTATAAGGAGAGAAACAGAATGAAAATAATAGTTTCAGTTGAAAATTTCATTGAATAAACATACTGGCTTATTATGTTTAGGCAAAGGTATTCTAATATTGCTGGATGGTGGTGGTTGATAATGATCTCGTTGTGAACTAACACCAGACATTGCTGCATTTTTAAATGATATTGGTATTTCATTATCAGGCGCGGGAGGAAATGGTTGACGACGGTGGTCTGCTGATCCACCGGCTGGATATGTTGGTGATTTAAATGTTGCTTTATAATGGGAAAGTGGACACCGAAGATTTATAGGTAATTTTGTTCGTTGCACTGGCTTTTGTCGGCACTGAGGATAGTGTTCATATCCTGCACGATCAAAGCAACCATCATCACATAATTCACACGGGCATTTATCAAATTTTGGCAAATCATTAAGTTGCAATTTAGCAACATCTACGTTTTCTAATTTCATTTTCTGGTCAACCGGCAATGAATAGAACCATTAAATAAATGATAGCAACCAAATATGAGTATGTTTACTTCGTAACAACAAATAGTAAAGAGAAAAAAACACGAAGAGAAGATGAAGAAAAAAAATGCAATGGCACCAAAAACTTCAACGATTTCAGTTTTTATATATGTTTGTGTTGCGACAACGTTAAATGAGCATTTCTTCTGTTCTTCTAATGAATGCTATGTGATCGTTCTGCGTCTCGTGGACTTGAAATAAATTTTTTAAATCAAAAGAAAACATTCGATACTTAGGAAAAGAGAAAGAAATAGGTGACAAACTTTATAGATTTCACGGGATAAAAGAAAATATTTAAAACTAATTCATAGATATTCGTTAATCATTGATGGATTTCAAATTGAAGCTTAGATTAAAATTCACTTAGAAAATCGACTGTTTCGAACATCTTGAAAATGCCCAGAAGTATTTTCACGTCATGACATACGATGTCTCACTTTGGAGGAAATCGTTCGAAATAATCATTTCCTATTCAAGCTCGAACTCTGCCGTTGACGTAGGTGCTTGTAAGTTGTGGGAAATATTTCAAGTATCCCGAAACCCTTCATCTAAAGTTATACGTAGCTCACCGAAATCTTGTTGCATACGCGTCTTAAAGTAACCATTAAAAAAATGTTCACCTTTATATCATTTTGAAGCTTTGAACAGCAAAACGTTCTCTCGTGTTACTCTTGATTATGAATGAGTTTGGAAAACTATATTATCTCGTGAAGAAAACAATCTATAGCGCTGAGAATCTTCAAGAATGCTATCTACAATTGAATTCATTTTGTTTTGGAAAAATTTCACTCTCATGTATAATTATTCTATGAGCTGGATTATACTACGGCATAGCCTGAAGTTCCAGTCGTGTGGTTACAATCGAATAGAGAAGGTATCAGGTAAACAAAAACATCAATTGTGACCAATGTCTACTTTATGTACACGATTCAAGTTCGCAATAGATGTTTAAGTTCAAAAACCTGTCTCATAAGATGATATACTCAACTAGAAGATAGACAAACATACTATGTATCATATTCTTTTTATTGATAGATTATCAAACTTTCGACTCTCCTTTTTGCAATAGTCTAGATGATTGTTTATTAGTGTTTACGATGGGGTAGCAACACATATATTTACAATAGATTTGTTATTTCTCTATGTGGCATTTTTAAATCGATCTTCTTATTCACGTAAACATCTGACAAAAAGCTGTTTTTACGCCCAAATTTTCAAATTTATGATAACTAAATTTTCCTGAAGATACTCGAATACAAATATCTTAAGAGCTCTCCTTCGTTGAATTGTTCATTGAAAAAGAAATCAATTATGTCTACAATACTTACCGATCGTTTATAATTTATTCACTAAATTTTTCATTTCTTTTCAATAGAAAGAAAAACAGATGAATAAATTTTAACGCTTGCAATGTATGAAGTATCGCATTCAAACTTGAATTCATTTCTTCTAAATGCTAAATTATTTCTGAGTAGTATTATAGAGTACGATTGAATAATTGAGTATTATATTAAAAACAGAAGTCGTGTATTGAGTCGTTCTGAAGCATTCTACTACTTGATTATCCGGCACAAACGTGCGAAATCCTATATTGATACCTTAGCTTAGTAATTGTTTCAACGATCCTATAAGAATTGAATAGAACTATACAAAACAAAAATGCAACGGCACAAGAGAAATGATTTAAGAAACTCAATTAAAAAAAACGTTAGACAAAAACTACTTGTTTTGTATCAAGACTCAAAGAATGATTTATCTATAGAATAAAACTAAAAACTGATCGTCTAGTAAGGGCGTAATAAACTGAAAAAATTTCAAATAGTTGTCATCATCATAACCAGAGACAAAACATTTTCACAATGCACACTTCAAATTTGTCATGTTGTTAAACGTCCTTTTCATTTGAAACAGAATCAAGCATACTTGTACAATGTGTCTGAATATTCTCTCTCGTGTTTATGACATAAAAGCATGAAAGCATAAACGCAACGGTGTTTGTAGGTTCGTCTCTCTATTGTCATATTTTCTTGTTGTAAATTCAGAAATTTTCTTTTTTTCGCGAGAAGATGACGCTCTCACTGTTTTAGCCATACTCAATATCTTTCGTAATGTATAAAATACAACAAGTGTTTAAAAGTAGAGATATGATTATGTGGAGTGTGGTGTTTGTTTTCTCTTCATCCATAATCACACCTAGTAATGTGTCATATTCTAGCAGTGATCGATGCTGAATTTACTAGTTACATTTCTCATACATGATTCGGGAATATTTCATCAGAAGATAATTGTTCAGTATGATGACATTGTGTTGTATTATATTCTTTGATGAATGTGGAATCCATGTACGTGATTTCTTGACCTGTACTTTTGCTCACTATACTAATTATTTACAATAGGATAAATCTTTGTTATTGCTCATTCACTTACCTTGACATCCATTCATAAAGTTGAAGTAAAAATAATGAAAAAACAAGTTATATTCTTTAATTTCAAACATTTAACAATCATATTGGCAAAAAATTAATTTTTTCTATGTGTAAATATTCGAAAGTAATAGAACTTTTTGACTGGTCTATTTTAACCCTGATACGACCACCTTAAGAAGTACCACTTGTTGACCACCTGGGGTCCGTATGGACCCCATGGGGACAGAATTGACATAATGGAAGGATAGATTGATGATGCAGCATGAGTTGATTTTTATTTAATGTAAAATAATTTAATTAAATAAAATTTTAAAAATAAATAAAATAAAATAAAATATTTTATTTAAATTCTAAATGTTTTTGTTCTTTCATTTATCGATATTTCGTCCTTGTTGTTTATACGGACATTTACGAGATTGATGATTTTTGTGTTGAGATTGTTGTTGTTGGTTTGGTTAATGTTGATGTTGTTGTTTTGATCTAGTTGTATGTTCCTTATCCACGATCTGATGTTTTCTTATCATTTCCTGATGTTAGCTTGGCCATTGACATAAATTCATAATCAGATATTTCTCACGTTGAATTGTATGTTGCTGTTGTTTTTCTTCGATTTCATATAATTTTCTTGCTGCTTGTTCATGTAATTCATAATGTATCATACGATAATCGAAAATTTAATTTAACTAAATTATTTTACATTAAATAAAAATCAACTCATGCTGCATTATCAATCTGTTGAAACAAATGAATATCTCGACTATTATATGATACATTATGAATAATGGAAGGAATCAGTATTATACTTTGTTGGTACTCTTTAGTCTATGATATAGACTCTATTGAATAAATAGCTTGTAGACAAGTAATCCAATTTTATTGTTTGATTCACAAGTTTTGTAAAATTTTTCTTTTCCGCAGAGTTTTTAAAAATATTTTACAGTACGCATAGCGCGTGATCTGATGATGATCTTGAGGTGAGAATGTGACCCTAGTCTCTAGCAGCAGGTGTATCAACAATCATATTCACATTGAAACGCGCTCCACAGATATATTCTCACTAAAACTGACTGTATATTGAAAAAAAAAACATTTCTAACTGTACGATAATACGTCATCGTATTCGCCTTTGGTTCGACATCTAAATGTCTATTGACCTCGAATGTTCTCAAATTAGACTTAACTTGTGTCAGATTTATCATCAAAATCGTTGTTAATTTTTATACCAGTCTTTGACCCTTCAGAACTACCTTGTAAACTCCTTCCGTAATTCGAGCTCGTCCGTAAGATTGTTTCAAGCATGGTATGGGTTTTCATCTTCATTTTAGGATTCTCTACGTGTTTGACTCTGCGTGTTGACTGATTTCTAATAAAACCGTTTATTATTGTGAAAATATGAATGTTGAAATAAGGTGGCATGTCATAAAGTAACGCGTTATTCACTACGACAGTTTATATAGCAGGTAGAGAATGGAATGCAAATTGAGTAACATATAATATATTATCAACGACGATGCACAAATATTTATTTAGTCAACACGATGCTCGAGAAAGAAGCGAAGCTCTTTCGAAAATATGCTACGATGAAAAATAAAATGTTTTTACTTGGTCTATTCGCTATACAGCTGATTCGAACGTTTTAAAATATTTTACAAGAAACGAAAGTAGAGACATGGAAAGTAAAATCAGAAAAGTTAGAACCAAAAAGTAAGCAAAAATTAGTCTTTTGATATGGGGTCCAGGTGGACCCCAGGTAGTCGACAAGCGTTTATGTATACTTCAGGATAGTATATCTCATAAACCACGAACAACAATGACCTACTGATGTTGCTGACATAGTCTACTACTCTTCACTAGAGCATATCTAGAATCTGGTGATTTGATATGAGGTGGTGTGAGTGCAGCATAAACAAGAAGTTCACTGGGACCCGCACGAACCCCAGGTGGTCGTGCCAGGGTTAAACTTGTCTATTGAAATAGATTTTGTTTTGTTGTATTATTGTTATGTAGAAAAAGATTTTATAGAATATTTTGTTCACCTGCTTCCTTTTCTCTCTTTGCAAATCATGTCTACATTAGAACATTACCACGTGCACAACATAATTGCAACGTAAGGAACTGCTGCACGAGAAAAAAAAGAAATTTCTAATTACAACCTACTAGAAAGAAAGAAAGAAAGAAAGAAAAAACGTTTTCCTGCTTTCAGTAGGAAAAGAAAAACATCGTCATTCCAACTTTTTACATTCCCTTCGTCTACAATGTCATCTTCGCCAACCAGCATCTTGCTGATTTTATTTCATCTTGTTATTTTACTATTCGCTATATCGGATCTTAAACTATTTATTTTTCATGTTCATATTTCACGTGTTGACCGTGTACCTGTAGAAATTTATATTGATTCATCTACATCATTATGGTATCCGATTTTAGTTGGAATTATTTTCAATATTTTTATATTGATATCATCAATAATAAATTTATATATTCTTTTATGTCAACGAAATTTATTCAATAAACTTGGCTTGTCAACTTTGATTTTAGTATGTTTATTTTCAATACGTTTTATAATAAATATAATTCTAACGAAATATCGAAACGGGCTTTCAACACCAACACTTGTTGAACGATCATTTTTTGCTGCTTCGTTATCATTAGAAGAAGAGCTTACTACAATCATGTTGAATTGGCTTATTAAAATGATTGGACTTGTGTGCACAATAATATACTGTTTTAAACAAAATTACAAGCAAACAAGCTGTGTTGAAAGACAATTGGAAACAAAATTAATTTCAAATCTTGAATAAAACTCGAATCGAATCTTTAGACATCATTTTCCAAACATGATGAGAACTGTTGTTGTTGTTGTTGTTATTGTTGTTGTTTTGTGCGTTTTAATTACTATAGCGATTATTATGCAGACATCTAGTTGCGTGATAGCAAGTATTGTACCTAGTGATTATTAGTTTGACAAGCTGTCTGTTTCTTGATTCGTTTTGCTTTGCTTTTAAATAGTATGTCTCAAAGAATTTTTCTTGAATTTAATCTAAACTATTTATCTATATTGAGAATTTTTCTTCTATTAGCATATTTATTAGCAATATCTGGCGTTCTTGATTTGAAATAATAAAAACAACAACTGCATGTCAGTAGGATTTTGGAAACAACTCTTCAGGCAAATTTGAAATAAAAACTTGGTTCCTGAAAGAAATATATTCGCATATAGTTTATTTGGTAGATAATTATGATGCTTCGTACTGTCAGACAAATTAGAATTCAGTGTTTCCTACAAAGGAGAAAAAGCAAGGTTCTTCTACTCCGCTGTACTTTCGGACTATGCCGAATGTATTGTTGAGTTTTTTTTTCAATACTTATAAGTCTATATTCTATGTAGTTCGGAAGTACAGAAGTCTCACCTTTTCTTCTCTTGTTTTGCTATTCATTTTGATCTTTGTTTTCTATCGCTATGTCATCGACAATCAATGTCTCTTGTAAAAGAACAGACTATACAACTGAAGAGAATTTTCTTTGTTAAAATGATCCACCCTGTAAATCAAAACCTTTTATTGATGCGACCGTAACAGCTATGCGTTAGTGTGTCAATTTTTGATTTACTTGTTTCATTGGAAACAATAGTTAGTATTATTATTTTGTTCAGATTTTATTCAGTGAAGCGCATGACTTTACATATGAATAGATTCAGTTATCAACTAGAGGCTGCAACAATTGGATTTGAACCAGTAAAATTATCATGATATTCTCCTCGTTCTTCTTAGGGCATTCATCGATATTACATCTTATTCAGTATTCGTAACTGAATTTTCTGTTCGAAGCATTCGTCAAATATTTACAATAGAACAAAAGAAACATATGATGACTCAGTGCTATTTATTGATCGAGGCCAAATTTAAGCTTATTGTTGACCATTCGATAAGTTTCAATGTTGTATTTTCTAGTAATACGGAAACTGTTTTTAACTGAAAATTATATTGTAAGAAAGAAAACCAATTGTTTGTTTGAGCACCGTACTTGAACCAAGGATTGAATTATATAATGGTCATTTTGAATATTGTTGGGTAGTATTTATTGATAATATACAAAAGTTCAATTGTATTACTATTTACCTCGTACAAGATATGAATACAATGATATGTAATTCAGTTCTACTTTGATCAAATAAAGATATTTAACAATTTTCTCTATTTTATTTACTCAAGTTTGTAGTAGATTTATATTCTATCCAAATTTACACAGATGAGGAATTCTTTCATCAAATAGTTCTATGTTTTGATTGTTTCTAATAGATTAGTACTGGTTTTCTCGATGTTACTCTATGATATTTTCTATTTGCATATTTTATTGATTTCCGTTGTTGTTTGCTGAGCATCAATTCAAATTGGCCATATTATATAAACAAATAAATTATAATAGTTTGCAGTATTACAATATTGTGTCTAGTTTTGATCGTTTACTCTGGTCTCTTGTTATTGAATGGCTACTTATATTTTACACATGGATACTTGAGATAAAAGATTCATTCGCCATCTATTTTAATTTCACCAGATCAATTTAATCGTCTTTTTTTTATAAGGCTACATTTGATTTATTGTTATAGTGATTGTTTTCATTTTTACTGAAAATCTATTTTTATTATGGAGAAAAATTAATTTAAACATTCAACATATTTTCACGTATGAGACAATAAGATGTTAATCATTCCTGTGAGACCCATTAGTGACGAGCTTCTGAATTCGTTTATACAACAAAAGTCCGTTGCTAAACGGGTGTCTAAAGAATGAATACTTGTGCAGCACCATCATGACTAGTGTTACTTCTGATATTGTCATTTACTTACTTGAATATAATTACAACTCTTTCCTTTTTTCTTCTTCTTCTTCTACTTCTGTCATTTTTCGTCCGATCGATTAGTGATGAATCGTGCTTCTACATTGTCGACTTATGTTGGTAAGACTTATACTCGGCACACACGTTCACATCAAATATTCACTTTGTATAATGGGCACAAAAAGAAGGAGAGCGATCGTTTTTTAAAGAAGAGAGAGAGAGAGGGAGTAAGTGAGATTCGATCTGTCTCGGGAATGGTCGACAGCTGATCTCTCGTCTAGATATGTGTGTGTCGAGTAAAAAAATTAACTTGTGCATTCTTTCTTCTTTCTTCTTTTTTTACTTCTATCTTGAATCACTCAATCAAGCAATCGAATTATAAGGTATGGTGGCGGCAGCGACAATCACCACACATACAAATCGTTCTAACAGACGTGTGAATGCATCGACAATTAAATGCAATGAATGAATCAGTAAAAAAAAAGAAAAAAAAATCAATGAATGAATGTATGATGTGCAATTGACTATGGAAGAATGAGCTTAGTAAAGGAAGAAGAAAAGAAGAACATGACTATATACAGCTGGTGCCAGACATTACATTCAAATGCTTATAGTTTCACATACAACATCCGGTTTCATATTATTGAAGAAAAGAATGTATAATAATAGTTGATAACCAACGAATGTTGGAAATCTTTTCAATCGATTGTTATGCCTCATTGACTTTAAACTAGATAGAACACTGCCAGAATACTTCATTAAATAGTTTATCTCTAACACGAACTAGCTTCTTATTTATCAGTTCAATATCGAATAGTAAGAGTTGAGACGTTAACCGAAAGACTCTATCACTTGCTCTTTTCTTTTTGATTGTCACTATAAGTTTTGCTTCATCATATTCTGAAATAGAGTTAAGTTTCAATCGTAGACCTAGAATGCTGAAAAAAAATTGTTAAATCATTCATGCAAGTGACAAAATAAAGTCAAATTTACGACTAAATTATGCATCATTACTCATGTCCGGGAAAACAGTCACAACGGTCGTAAAAAATGTAGAATAGTGAAAATTATGGAAGAATCAATGACAGTTTGCTAAGGAAAAAACATACTGATGGAGTATCGAGAAATATGAGGAAAATGAATGCAGTCATATGAGCTTTTTATGACTGCTTAAAATTGTTTGAGGCGCAGTGTTCAAAGTCTGAGACTTCATTTCAGCAAATATTCAATATATTTGCCCTGACTATTTACAATTATTTTAATAATTTCCCATTTGAAATAATCTGACACATG
>OENM01000618.1:56472-70484 GCA_900239745.1 Rotaria magnacalcarata
CATCTAGCTGGAGATTTTCAAAACGAAATGTTTGCAGTTAATTACAACGATGGGACTGTCTCACATGACTATTTTAGCACCGTTTCACACTGCTTGAATAATTAATTTCATTTTTGTCTTGGTTTACAGACGAACCAAGTCATGATTGCTCTTTGATCGCTTCTCGACCTTCATAACATCATTTTAACCTTATATTAATTGTATTTTAAAAAGTAACTTCATTTTTTAACAAACAATACAATCTATCATTAGTCCATCTCTGTTGAGTGTTTAGTACAAAATGCAGAGATTATTGAAGAATCGATCATTATTGTATGGACCTTTTTAAATGATCGTGACTAGTGATTATAGACCGTAGTTTTTGTGTCAGATTTTTAGTGCTACGCGTTCATATTACATTTAGATTTACGTCTGTTATATGTCGAAAAATTATGTATTTTACATTCATCACCGTCATCATCTACTGGTATGACGTACTTTATATATGCATTCTTTTTTTTTCATTGCTCGGATATTCACACGCCCCTGTGTTTGCTTTCTTTTTTGTCTACAACTTATGGGTACACAAGGGGAAGACGAAATGAATATCGATTATAATTATGNAAATCAAAAAGAACCTGTTGGAAATTTTCAGTTAGAACATGGAAATGCGGAGAACAAAGAACAAGACTTCAATGGCTATCAATATGTATCTCGTAAAAATCGAAAAAGAAACAACGACATAAATGATCAGGAGCATACCACGAATTCTATATATTCTCCAAAACGTAGGCTTACGGATCAATCCAAGGGCAGTACTAGAGAAAAGCAGACCACTCAAGAAACAGAAACGACATTATCGTATTTTAATAGCAATCATACATTGAATAAGCAAAGTGGTGAATCATCAATACGTAAACAAAGTTATGAATCAATCAGCAGAAAACAGCATATACGTAAATTTTTTCCACTGTTTTATATTATTATAAAGGATGATCAATATCCACCACAAGATGTCGCAATAATAAAAGAACTAAATAAAAAATGTAAATTGAACCTTACGCAGGTCAAACAATCAGACAGTAAGATCTTCTATGATCGTATCTCTGATCTTTTAAGATCAGAGGAAATCATGCGAAAATCATAAAGTCAGATTATCGTATCAATTCGTACTGTACGATTTCTGGAAGATCTTACAGAGATCTTATGATATTATAGGATCTTGCAAGATCTGTGCCTGATCTTTTGGCCTGGGTACTTACGGTAGCATGTCCTCATCCAAAAACAACAAATACTATCTACTTTATTGCAATACATCAACTCAATTCGAATACTTTCTAGATAAATCGAACTGATTCGACAAGATTTGCGACTGTTATTACACATTTGATCCATCAACTAGAATTCCGTCGGCATATTCTATTGTGATGCTGAATGTTCCTACACAATGGGGTTGTAGCTAATTTTTGTGAAGAATTAAAATTACAATATAAAACTATTATCAAGGGTGAACGCTTATATGTTCGGCGCGCACGCGCCATACCTAAGATTCGAATAGACTTCTCTTCAAACGAGGAACTTTCGAGAATATTACAGAGTAAACGAATGTTACTTGACGATGAAAATACATCTTATCCAATCGAACCGTATGTAGCAACTCCTCGTATACTCAGGTGCTATATCCGTCAAAAATATGATAATCACATAGCAGCACACTATTCTAATAAAAACAAACCAATATGTTTCGAATGTGGTGAACAACATCAATATAATCCAGAATGTCAAAATAAAATTTGCTGCGTGCACTGTAAAGGGGATCACCTTGTTAGTAATCCTAACTGTCCGAAGAAAATTGAAACTCGTGAACGAAAGAAATATCAAGCTAAGCCACTAGCATTGCCATCATCCTACTTAGTAAATTCGAATAAGTGGAGAGGAAATAGTGCACAACATCTTTTTGGAAATGCATCAGCAACCCAGGAGAATGAATCCTAGCCTAGGATCTGATGAGTTCCGATCGGTCCTATTGGAATCCGACGGAGCTCTTCGGAAGGCGCAAGGAAACTATCGGATTATCGTTGGATTCCTGGATCCGGAGTCGATATCGGATCCTAGTATCGGAAAGTGATAAAATCCGACATCAACCGTCAATCGGAATGCTTCGGATTTCATTGGTTCCGACAATCGGATATGATTGGAAATACGATTGTCGGATCCGACATTGATTCCTCAACCAGGAATCCAACGGGGTTTCGTCAGATGGTAGGACCCCATAGAATCCGATGGGATTCGGTATCGGATTGATTCACCTGGGAGCGTCTAAACAAGTAAACAATAATGTCAATAAAAACGATTTTCCACTACAACTGTCGGACACAATAATGCTTTCAAATATACAAAGTGCACTACAACAACAAGTAGAATTGAGTAGACATCTAAAAGAACAAACTAGACAATTAAATTGTCGAACAAATGAAATAATTAAAATCAATCGAACTCTTCATGAAGTCATATGTCCATTGTTAAAAGAAGTAACACAAATAATATATGCACAGAGTAACTCACATAAAAAACGACAAATTAATTCTTCATATAATAAGTTGGTAGATTACCTTAATCAAAAAAAATTAAATCAATCGCTAGTAAACTTAGCTCAAATAAACGCAGTATTACAACAACAACAAAACACAATCAATGCGACAGCTCCATCAAATGACATTACTACTCATACAAATAATGAATCCGAATTGTAAAGAATTTATTCCAAATCATCGTACATAATCATTTCATATATCAACGGGAACTCTATCACGTAAACAAGCATAAATATTTCAAGAGCTTATTTTAGGATGGATAACTACGCCAACAATGAATACACTACTAGCTAACTGGGAGGACAGAAAGAAAATAACATCGGAAATGTTGAATGCAAAAAGTGAATTGAAGATAATGCTATTGAACGTCAGCAGTTTAAACCACTATTTACCGGATATTTTTCTTTTATTGGAAAGTACGCCCTGTCCCATTATAATATTCAATGATACTCATCAACGTAACGATACTGTCAAACTCTTTTCACGACATTTTAGCAACTACAATGTCTATTGGGAAGCATGCTCAAACAACTTTGGAGGTGTTTTGATAGCAATACATCGTTCTATTCCGGTTCAAAGAGTTGATCTATTTCAAAATCAATCAACTATAGTTGTTCTTGACGTAGGAACGACTACCGCCAAGTTTCAACTAGCTACATGCTATTCGCCACCGAATGAAAAGTTGCCTATAAATCTGTTTGATAAAATTCTTGAAAGAAGTATCAATACAGTACTAATTGGCGATTTCAACGCCAAACATCGATCTTGATCCGATTCCATTGAAAACCATAAAGGCAAAGTTCTTTTCGATTGGTTATCAACAAATGAGCTGTAGATTGTCAACAAGCACGTAGCAACGTCAACTCGTTCAAACGTAACTATTGATCTAATATTAGCTCCTGCACACATGATACTATCAACATCTTCATATTGCGTACTTCCAAGTATTGGTAATGATCACCTTCCTATTATTTGGACTCCAGCAACTAAATTACAAAAAAGGGACTGCTTTTATCCTGTAAAACGTACATATCGGACATTAGTAAAACTATTCTTAACATTTACTTTTGCATATTGAAACAATTAACATTCCGAAATTGGCGATTATTTACACTTCTTCAGTAGTTATGAACGTTTTTTTTATCATTGCTGGTATCTAGACTGGCATATTTATACTTTTGCAAAGCATATAAACCATCGCTTCCTCCACATATTATCAATTTAATTCATCAAAAGAAAACATTACTGCGACTCGTAAGAAAAACAAAACATCCCTTTTTTTATTACCAAGCTAAGAACATATTCAAAACTAATTCGAAAAGAAATTTTTGTTCACAAACGGCTATCTTGGCGGGAATATTGCACTACACTAAATTAGGGAGATGTCACACGGTTCTGAAAAAAGGCACAACGGCATTTCTCAGAAACTAATCCACCACTCAATGATTTTTTATTGTCAGGCGACGAAGTTATTACCTCGCCAAATGAAATGTGCGATATCAGTAGATCAGTTTATGAAGAACAATTTTCCAAACATCTTAAAACATATTGCCCAATTGAAGGCGAAGCTGAATACATTAACAAACAACTTGAAAATGAGATAAAACAATCAAATCCGACAGCTCCCAACATTAAAAACAATGAGATCAGAAAAACGATCTTGCCATTGAAAAACAAAAGTTAATCTGGCATCGACGGAGTGTCTAACAAGATGATCAAGTTGTTACCAGCATCACACTACACTGTAATTTTTATTGAAATTCCAGGAATGCCAAAATCGACTTTAAGTATAGTCACCTAATTTTTAAAATTCATGATTCGCTAGTTGATTTTCGGATTTCTATGAAATGCTTGATTTTCGAAAAAGTAGAAATTCAAATTTATTCACCAGCAAAACACCATTCGTTGAAAATCGGTATTAATTTTCATAGACTTGAAAAAACCTGGTTGAATTCATATAGGCATTCCTAGAATATCCTTGATTAAACTCTATAACTTATTTTCTACTTTACAGCAGAGATGGGCAAGTCAAGTCAGACTTGACTTGACTTGACTTGAGTCGAAAAATCGCTGACTTGCCCATGTCTGCTTTACAGTGTAGTGGAAAGAACGGTTCGTAAAACGAGCTGACGGATTACGGCGAAATAAGGTGAAAATTAACGCCTTATTATACCATTTTATAGCCGTTTCAGGTCTGCTAAGATGACTGCTCCGGCGGTCAGAATGATTGTCCTGGGGTGGAATCAAACATTCGAAAAAAATCCTCAATATTCAAATATCTTTCATCAGGTAAAGTATTAACTGAAGATGCGGCATATCGATTGTATAATGCATATATAAGACCCTATTATCAGTGGATCATAAACATTTATCCAATTCTATCAAGAACAAAACAACATCATCTTGAAGTCATAAATGGGAAAATGTTTAGAACAATTCATCATTGGTATGATGCAACGAATGATGAAATTTCGAATCTTCCTAGATATAAATCTATGAATAAGCTTACACAAGTACACTGGAATAAAATTCTTCTGACTATTCTCAGAATAAATCCAGCAGTACTATGTGAATATATTCAACACAAAATGTACTCGCCATACATTTACGAGTACTATAATAATCCTATATTATTGAAAGAAAAAAGATCAATCGTTCATAAAGAAGGAACAAGCAAAAAGATTTAAAATTTGTGCAATGTTCAAAAACGTTCTTTGTTCGATTATGTGTTCTGCTTCTAACCCCAACATTAGCATCATTATATTACTAAAATCTATCTTTATCTTCTCTCTTTGTACTCTTGTACGGGTTTGATTAAGAATCATCTTTATGTATTTGTTATTTGGTTCTTTTTTGTACTCTAAAATTTCACGTTCATGTTGCCGTGCAAACCAACATAAATCACTTTTACTGTAATTTTTGTCTATTGTGGGTTAACTCAAATTCATCTATGTGTCATGCTATTGTACGAGTAAAATATATGTTTTTTCTTTTTTTCTGTCACAGGGACGAGGTTGTCCATGGCAAAGAAGCGTGAGGACCTGTCACACGCTTCATTTATTAAATAAAGCATTATTATATATATATTATGTAGTTTACTACATTTGTTGTACTCTAATGAAATTGACTTCATTAGGAGATATTTATAAAAACGAAGTCAACTAGAGTAGATAGGATTTCATATTATGGTAATATCGCAGGTGAATGAATTCAACAACGCATCTTATCGAATCCTATGGGATCCGACTGAGAAAATTATTTTCTTATTCACGATCAAATATACATTTTGAGTCATCGCAGCGCAAGGGTGATTCGATAGAGTTGGATTCTGTTAAAATCCGACATCGGATCCGACTACAGGTCCATGTTCAGGATCCCATAAGATTTTGTCGGTTTTATTGAAACACATATGGTATTGGGTATTTTCACTGTCTGATCTTTGTCGGAATCCGATAGGATCCTACTATCGGAATGATTCTCCTGGGATATTATAGTTAACTTCTGTTCTCAAATTAGGTGTTCATCTCTATGTTTAAACTCAGATTATTTATGCTAATGATCAATTCGATCTGTTTGTTTGTTACTGTATTTAATTTTCGTCGGCGATTTAAAGCTTTTAAGCCGTAATCTATTTCTAAACTTAAATATGAAATCTTGTACATATGAATGCTCAGCTAGCGCTAGCAAATATTCAATAAATATGCAAACACTATAATGTTTTGATATCTTCGAAACCACCATCAAACGCCATGTGAAATATGATTTATCATCTAAATAAAATAAAATGATTATTCATACAGTCCGTTTTTCAATGAAATACCAAAGTCTTCATACTCTCAATATAAAGTATTTGACACAAGTGAAAAATAGGCAATGAAAAGAAACAAAATATTACATTATGAATAAAGATCTTCATTTTTAGAGATGTGATTCATTTCTTTTTCGTTAATGTTAACTTTCGCACAAACACAACTTCTTTTTTTTCTAATCTACACCTGCATAAAGAAAGTATTGATGAAAAATTTTGATGTCTATATCACATAATAGTGTTGTTTTAAGTGAACAAATAAATTCGAACTGATAAAAGGTCAAAACAGCGAAGTTTTCAATAAATTTCAGATTCCATTTTCAGAATCTCAAGATATTAAGACATGGTATAGCATAAATATTCGCGCTACTATGTGTATTTTTTTACTTGAATATTTCAAATGAATTGAAATGAATCAAAATTGAAATTAAAAATGGTTATTACACATATGGTTTAAAGATTTCTCACCTTTATAAATTTCTGTAGCAAGAATTGTTGTATAAAATCTTTGCGATACTAACAAGCCGTGTAGAATGATAGAATAAGGCTGATTATAATTGAATTCTATTTTTATTTTAATCATTTTATGTGTTCTCACAAAATTTTCTCAAGTCTGAAAATTATTGAGACAGACTTTTTCTACAAAATCTATCGTGATAGTTCATTTATAAAAGCATGATAAAGAATGTATTAGACAAAAATTTCAATTAGATGTTTTAACTTGTAGACTGACATTATAGAAAAAAAACACAATTAAAACCGTGTAATTATGAAAAATATTTGCATCACCTTCTGTCAAAATTATGATATAAGATTACTTTTATTTTTTTTAATTTGAAAGTAAATAACCTATCTAATTTAGAAAAACATAATTAGTTTCTTTTATAAAAGAAAATTTGATTTCATTAATTTCTATTTTGAAAATATGACTGCTTGCATATTAACAAGCAACGATCATCTGAAATATTTATCTATCAACGCAATAGCATATTTTTTCCTTTTTTTCACACCGGATGACTCATCGTCACACCGTCTCGTGTTAGAAGTCAATAATAGGAATGAAATATTTTTCATAACCTTTCCCGCTTACTCTAAGGTTTTGAAGAATCAACCCCAAAGACTTTCAATCAAAACTAGAAATGAACAATCAATTGTTAAAAGCGAAAAATCAGTTTTATTTATGTGTTAACAAAAATGCTCAACATGATATCACTCATTATGTATTTTGAGTAGCATGAGGTATAAATTGTGGTAGTACAGTAGTTGGAGGGAATATTGTAAATGAAGGATTGTAGTAATTTCCATATAGAAAAGCTGGTTGAGAAGTATAATTGTAATTAAAACCATTTGGATAACCATTATGTATAATAGGAGTTTGCATCACAATTACTTCAAATGGACGAGCTCCAGGTGGTGGATGAGGAAATCCTTCGGGATGTTTCGGGTCTTTGCTGTTTGGCATCCGTCTAACTATAGGACAATATTCGTAATAAAGAGAAATCAATCGAGCATAGCTGTAATTATATTTTTCTTAATGAATTTAATTTGTAGCAAGAAATGCATGAAGAAAGAAAAATATTTATTTTTCTTTCTATAACGATGCGTAGGCAATTATGTTTTATAATATTGTCAATTACAAGAAAGCGAATAAAATAAAACGAACTTTATCGAATGTGGATTGGTATCTTATGTCCATTGGAGGCAATTAGGAAAGTCATTGTTGGATGCTCCGTATAAGAAGGTGGGAATATGTAAGTCGTTTCTCGAAATGGAAAAGAAGCAAGTTTTACTCTATGTCTCCGAGAACCCTGACTACTGCCCCTACCACTACCACCACCATTAACAAACTGCAGCGCAGCCTCTTCCGAGCTTACATCAGGAACTCCATTCCTTCGATTTTTATATCGTCTAAGGTTTTGAACGACTTCCAGATAATGAAGGCCGGTTCTTTGACCCATACCAGTTGGTCTTCGCTGCATTATTGTGCTTCTTTGAATTGAATATGCAACATATGGCAAGGTATAATATCTCGTTTGATTTATACGACGCATTCATCCGTAAATAGATGATTTTTTTCATGTCACATTTAACGAAAATACGATACCTGTATTGCAATCATTGGACAACTAGGAACTGCTTTTGGAAGTCACGGGTTTCAATAGTGATTAATCGGGACTTGCATTCTTGGTCTCGATGTTTTTTTTATCATGCAAATAATTGATTTTACGTAGAAATGATTTCAAAATTGGGGCGATGTATGTATGTCTGCAAATATCGCATGTTTTCCAATAAAAATAGAAATTTTCAAAGTTAGAATCCGAACTTTAGAGAGGCACCGATGTCGTAGCTATTATAGATGAAATATTACTCTCGATAGTTCGGATATTTCTAGGGAGAGCATTTCAATATAGAGGATAAATGTATACATTCTCATCCGAATACATATACCGATTGTACTGAAATAGAAACTTAAATTGATCAGATAATAAGTTGCTACCAAAACTTATTTATCGTGGTTTTCTCCCATAGAATCGATATTTCCAATTTTATTCAAGTTCAAATTGTTTATGATTTTAGAATTATAATTAAAGAATGAATCAAAATGTTGTTTTTTTCAATAATTGCACGAATAGAACCTAAAATCAAAATGAAATATGAGAAAAACAACCGTTAGATTTTAGCTGAATAGTCAATTTCTTATATTATATCAATCAAGATTTTGATTTTGTTCGTTTTCGAGAATGTTTCTTTCCTGTGTTCTTCTTCTTTTGAGTTTCTTCATTGATTAAATTCAATTTAATTTCCTGTTCTACATTTGGCGATACTACTGTTTCATTATTAGAGTTTTTCTCGAGCATTTCTGGTGCAACTAATATAGTACGACCGAGAAGAATATCATCAAAAAATTGATCACCTAATGAACGACGATATACATCCAAAACAACAGTCATATCATTAAATTCATGTTTATAAATATGGAATCGAAACAATTGATCATAAGTTGTATCATTGCATTGTTCCAACGAAACCACGGGACCATACTTATCATGTGTAAAAGCATTTTTCTTAATTTGAGATGATTCAATATGTTCTTCAGGTATAACAGGAAAATCATGTATAGCAACAGCTGCATGAACATAAACGTGATATATTTGTTTAACAATGCCAGTTGCACGTAATGAATGAACATAGATATTTAAACATTCATCAGTAGCATTGTAGTAAACTGTAGCCCGAATTTGAATAAGACCGATAGCCGATGGATCTCCGTAATCTATAATGTTGTAAAGTTCTCTTTTTTGTGATCTATCGATTTTCTTTCTATTTGCATACCTGGTAATAGATTTCTCCATACAGCATGTCCTTTCGCTCGTTGAGCAATCAGTAAATGATCAAGCGGATAATAGACCGTACCAATAGGTAGATGAAAAACATCTTTATCAACTTCATGTACTGTTAATTTTAGTACATTATGCGCAAATTCTGACAGATTTATATTAAATGCTGTGTCTGTCATATAATCTGGATTGGCATTTTCTTTAATAATATCAGTAGAAAAATTTACATTTAATGTTGGTAATATTTCTGCTCGAACAAATGTTGTTGGTTGAGAATATTTTATTGAACGAAGATTACGAGCTTTGATTATTGTTAAATATAATTGTCTCAAATATGGATTATATTCAAGAAAAAACCATATTTGACCAAGATTAATATTAGTTGAACATGGATCAGATTCACCGAAACCTTTATTGATCATTGTCAGAATATCATTGGATAATAATGGATGTGTTTTTATTTGAGGATTTAATTCAGTATTAATCCGATGTGCTTCAACAACATCGATAATATCTGGATAATTGGCTAATACAGGTGTACGCAATTCATTCCATCGATACGGATTTACGTGAAGAGAAGAATCATTTGAATTATTTAAGAATTTAGATGAACGCTCAATGTTGCATGACGCACTCAGCCCATCGTTTATTTCAAGAGCTGAATAAATACAAGAACAAAAATATTTATTCTTTTTCAAGATTCAAAGCATGTTGCATAGTTAGGTGATTAGCTAACAGTATTATTGTGGATTGTTTTCTTGTCGAGTATGTTTTCAAAACCTAATCTCTATTAATACTAACTATGAAATATCTACAAATGTCGGACTGTGTTCGAGTTGAGATTATAGATCCCTATGGGGATTTAGGAAACCCTATATAATCATCCAATTATCTGAGCTTTACAATTATTTTTCTATCTTAACAGATTTTTGTCTTGAAGAGAACCAGCCATTTAAAATATTGCGTTTCAAATACAGTAGAAGGCATGAACGGGCCTTTTTGGAATTACAAAAACGAACAATCTGCTGTCACTAAAGAGTTGTAAGCGTTTATGCTATTATTTAAAAGTTAAATTCATGTGATATTTCAATGTAAAAATCATTTTAAAAAGAACTTCAGAAGTCTTTCTGAGCTTACAACACTAACATATTATGTGTTCCCTTTTATTATGTACTGTACTTTAATATTTGTTAGACTTCCAACGAACGTTAATCATGTTTTACATCCATCTAGTTATTGATGTTTGTCAATAAAATTATGATTCCAATACGTGACTGAAGATTTTAATAAATATCTTAGTATGCCCTAATGAATAGTACAATGCATTTTTCTTACATTTTGTTTTGTCTATAGGTGATAAACTATTGCTTTTTTCTTTTTTTCTTTCTTTACATTGTTCTAATAGATATCCTGACGGCGGTGTCAGTGTTGAATATTTAGCATGTTGATTAAATGCATAGTTTTGTTGTTTTTGTGGATGTGAACTAATTGTATTTTTCGTCGGAGTGATTAGCTGGTAAGTACGTGTTGATAATCGTGTATGGTTTGGACGAGATATTACATAAATAAAACAAACAATAACAAAACCAATAGGTAATAAAATCCAAAACCAATGATGTTCTCTTTTACTAGACGAGCATAAAAATGAATGTTCACTTTCACAAGTCATTTATTACGCGCGTATCTATACGAGATTCTTTCCTGTGATAATTTATAGGAATAAAAAGAGAGAGAGAGAGAGAGAAAAGATTCACGCACATTCCAACACTGTACATTGAAAAAGAAAAGCAATTTTATCCAAAACTTCCACAACACGAGTTCGAATTTTGCGTATTTTGTGCTGCTTGGTACCCGGGTCGAATTGTTTGAACAGTATTCTGTAGTGCATGTGCCTTGGTTTCTTCTTTCATGGAATCCATTCGAGCTGCCCAATTACGATATATATCTGCAATAAGTGTTCGAAATGCTTGCTCAACATTTGTTGAATCTAATGCTGATGTTTCAATATATCTACATAAATTTAAAAAATTAATATTTATTGAATTAATTCATACGAAAAGAAAAACAATCTTACTGAATATTTCTTGCTTCAGCATAACGTTTTGCATCATCATAAAGAACAGCACGTATATGTCGTTGATCTGATTTATTTCCTACTAGGATAATACAACAATCAATGCCAGCATTAGCTCGTACTTCATTGTACCTATTTGAAATGAAAATAAAATTTTAAAATTTCAAACAAAAAATAATTTTACCATTGCTCAAGACTTTGGAATGTTGACGCTTTGAGAATATCAAAAACAACAAGAGCACCTAATGCATTACGATAGTATGCTTTCGTTATTGCCATAAATCGTTCTTGGCCAGCTGAATATGAAACAAAAAACTATGAACAGAAAAATAAAGTTTCGAAATAATTTTACCTGTATCCCATATTTGTACTTTAATAGTTTTTCCATCGACTTGTACTTCTTTTGTGGAAAATTCTACACCAATTGTCGAGCGACTTTCCAGTGAAAATTCATTGCGAGTAAAACGTGATAATAAATTCGATTTTCCAACACCGGAATCACCCGTTAAAACTATTTTAAATATATAGTCAGCTGTCGATGGTTCTGCCATGATTTTGTTTTTCTTTTACTCTAAAATAGATTATGCTAATATATGTTTGCGCATAAATATATATGCGTGTAAGAATTTTGTTTTCTATCTGAGTCATTCTGCATGTGAATAGACCAAGGATAAAAGAACTGTTTCGTGGCATGTTAGTAAACTCGAGAGAAAAATAATTAATCAATGATTAAAACACATGCATTCGACCAATCATTCGAACCTGAATATCAGAAATGACTCAGGTGAAGCAGAGAATTCTGTTTTTTTTTATCGTCGTCGTCTAGGTGCTCAACTACGGATGACAAGGTTGATGCCTCATCAGTATTGACTGTGTGTTTGCTCGCTCGTCATCAACCCAACAATGTTAGCGAAGAGAAAGCAAAAGAAAATAGTTGTCGCTTTTTTTCCGCTCTTTTTTTCTTCTCAGCTCAACGAGTAGAGAAAGGTGAGTCACGATTTTTTGTCCTCCGCGGCGTCGTGCACTATGGGCTGTTTATTGGTACTATAAGTTCGACGGCGAAGCGAACTAAAACGAGAGAAAGCAAAAGAAAGAAAGAACAAAAAAGATGGGATAGAGAAAAAAGAATTGAAGAAAGAAAGAAAAAAAGACAGTCTATGCATATCTTCTTATGTACATTTCATTATAAGTTGACCAAATAGAACAGAACAAGAAAAAAACAGAAGCCTATTGTACTTTATTCAACACTTAGTGCACTATATAGACTATTGATACTTTGCCGTCTTGTATTAAGGATGGTGACATTATTTTGAATTGTTGAATATAAAAATATGAAATTTTATTTCTCGTGCACAAGGAAAAAATAGTCGAATATTTACGATTAATTTCAATCAACTTGACAAGGGTTTGATTTAGATTAATTTCGAATGGGTTTTAATTACAAAGCAGCTGCACATAGACCTTTCTCAGTCGTATCAAATAACTTGTAGTAACTTCACAGTTTTAATTGTTTTCTCTTAATGGCTTTCTCAAAAAAAAAAANCCCCCCCCCCCCCCTTTGAGCTATATTTGTTTTTTCAAAAGAATAATCATGATTTCTCTTGATGGCAATGTTATTATATCTAAGTGATTCAAGGTTTGAGCAGTTTTCTTATTATTTTAGAAATGCACCGGCTATATTTTTTTCTTTTTGCTTCTATGAATGCATGTTTCGATAGAGTTTACCATTTTTCTAATCCCCAGATGGACGAAGTATGACTAGAAAATGGTTGAAATTTGAAAAAAGAGTAATTTGTTAGTCGATTTTGATCTAAATTGTAAAAGTTTGATCACTGACTCGAATCTTGAGGGTGTGAGTGTGATGTTCTTTTTTCTGATCTGAGTTAACTCAGTTTTTCCAGGAAAGCGTTAATTAGCTATAATCAATTATTTAATTAATTAATTAAATCTGACATCACATTCGAATTCTCCATGCCGAACTACCCTATGCACCTCAAAATTAGCAAAATACTTCCGTAGAAACCGAAAAAGTAATTTTTCTACAAGCTTTTTCTATTTTTCATTTTTCTCGAAACTAGTTTTTTGGGTATCAAAAACCAGTTTTCCCCCTTTTTCTGAGCCATCTCAAGTCCGATTCGGTTGAAAATTGTTTTGATGAGGCTTCAAGTGATTTTGGGTGGGTCATTTTTCTCTTTTCTGGATACCTTCTACCAATCAAG
>OENM01000619.1:13527-42303 GCA_900239745.1 Rotaria magnacalcarata
CGTAAGCATTCGATCCATCTCTTCTGTTGACACCATATGCTTACTCAATGATCTTTAAAAAAATCATTCTTTCAGGCGAATGCGTTCACCTGGGGTCAGGGTAGCCCTGAAATATCTATCTATATATATATATATATAATTATATATATCAACTTTAATCTATAGAGGGCGTCAGTAATCAGTTCTGTTTTTTAACTATCTTTATTTAATATTTTTTAAGATACTGACAGCATAAGTTTCAGTTAAATTTAGAAAATATTCGTACTTTTAGAAAAAAAAATTAAGTAAATATAACATCTGATTGGCTGTTTTATTGTTGTTATGGTTCAATGTGGTTCAAGTGAGTGAATGAGTTTAAAAAATTGATGATATGCCTTTTTTTTCGTGTGAATAAACTCTTCTCTTTATATCATATATGCAAAAATATCGTCTATAAAGCAATAATGACCTTCACAAATACATCTCTTCAAAACGAAATTGATGATCTTTCTCAACGTCGTAATTTATTAAAACAAAAATGGATTGATAGACAACGAAATGTTTCTGATTTACTTGCATCGACCGTAGTCGCTTGTCGTACAAGTGCTAATGATATTCATTTCATTGAACAACAAAAACAAGAAGTGTTGTCGTCAGATAGAATCAGTGATTTCGAATTCGAAAGTTCACTTGTTGATTATCTCAGCAAACACGCTCCAATCTTGGTATCAAGTTTGGCTCAGGTTTTTTCCAAAGAAGATGAACAAATCAATAATTCATTAAAAAAATTAAGAATTAAAATTGACATCGAGCGTAAAGTAGTATTACCTCTTGATCATATTGATCAATTGTCAACTTCAAATCTATCAAAACCTTCTTCTAAGCCAATAAAACGTTCTCTTCCATCATGGATGGATTTACCAGCACGGCGTGGTACGTTATTACCACGTGAACATCCACCTCATCAACTAGTTCATTTACTTAAACATTTAACTGTACGAGAATTAGAACGAGAAGATTTCAATGTTGAAATGGATCGGCTACTTAATCGACAAACATCTATGGAAAAAATGTTATCACGTCGTTTTCATACAAACGATACAATACAAGAATATTGCCAATATACAACACGTGATGAATGCCCATCAGCAAATTCTCATTCGCGTCTTCGTTCTCGATCATCATCAACATCATCTGATAATGAACAACAGACAATGGATGATGATTTTCAAATTAAAAAGAAACGAAAACGAGATGATTCCATAGATTTCAATGAATCAACAAAATATTCATCACGTTATTTTAATAAAAGTGGAAGAAATGTGCACGCATGTGGTAAAGTTCATTTTAGACGTCTAATTAAACCACATACTGATCGTTCACTTGGCGATTGTTCTTTTCTCAATACTTGTTTTCATATGGTAAGAAGTATATTAAATTAAATTTCATTTTGTTTTCAATTTTCTATAGGAAACATGTAAATATATTCATTATCAAATAGACAAAACAGATTTTGCACCATCATCTAATAGTAACAACAATGTAAATACTAAAACAAAACGTCATTTACCAATTGTGGAACGAATTAGTCCAGGTTCATTACCACCTCAATGGGTTCAATGTGATTTGCGGCAATTGGATATGGCAGTACTTGGAAAATTTTCTGTTATTATGGCTGACCCACCTTGGGATATTCATATGGAATTACCCTATGGAACTATGGCTGATGAAGAAATGAGAAGACTTGATATTCCATCATTACAAGATGATGGATATATATTTTTATGGGTAATATTTTTCATAGAAATGTAATCATTTTATTTTCATTTTCATTTATTTCAGGTAACTGGCCGTGCAATGGAACTTGGTAAGAAGAAACTACATTTTCTTTTTCTCAACCTCAAATTTTATTCTCTTTAAGGACGTGAATGTCTTCGTATATGGGGTTATCAACGATGTGATGAAATAATATGGGTTAAAACAAATCAATTACAGCGTATTATTCGTACTGGTCGCACTGGTCATTGGCTGAATCATGGTAAAGAACATTGTCTTGTTGGTGTAAAAGGTTCAACTGCTGGAATGAATCGTGGTCTTGATTGTGATGTTATTGTTGCTGAAGTACGTGCAACATCACGTAAGCCAGATGAAATCTATGGTATGATCGAACGATTAGCTCCACGAACACGTAAAGTTGAATTATTCGGTCGACCTCATAATGTTCAACCAAACTGGACTACACTTGGCAATCAATTAGATGGTGTTCGTTTAATTGAACCTGATGTTGTTCGAAGATTTCGACAAAGATATCCAAATGGATACAATATAGCTACAGCTAATCAACAGCAAGATATGAAAACATCATTATCAAATTCCCAAACAAATTCAAAATAATCCAAAAAAATGATTATGTTTGGTTGTATGTAAATTGTTTTTAATAGATAAAAAAAAGGAAGTCAAATTCGTTTTTAAAATTTTATCGTTTGTGTTTTATTTCGAGAATGTATCAATGAAGTTTGATATTTATCTTCCATTGTAAATCTTGTAGTATTATAAGAAAGAAAACAAATGTTATCGTACTTTATTTTTTGAGTTGTCGTTTCTTCGATAAGAGGCACAAAGAAGAAAACTCAACAATGTAAATCTTATAAAAACGTTGTCTACATTTTGTCTTATTAGTAAAACCTACTTTGTGAATCATTTTAGAATTGAGTTGAGAAGAATATTCGACGTTTTAGTCCATAATGATACAATATCTTTATTTTTGTTTTACTCGTTCTCTGTTAACCTTCATAATTTACTGACAAGAGGAATTTTTATATTTATTTGCATTCGATGTGTCATGACTCTTATTCGTCTTTTACAAAATCGACTGAGATGTAAAGAAGAAAAAACCAAGCACAAGACACACATCCATTGAATGAATAATACGAAACTTAAAATGACCACTAAAGACACAAGACAACATGTTTGTAAAATTGTACACAGTTGTTGTTTTTTAAAGCAAAAAAAAACAAACAGTTTCTTTCTATGTGTTTCATTTTAGATTGAATATCTTTTATTTTTATTTTTGTACTTTAATACGACTGTTTGTTTGCTTATTGCCCGTATAAACTATTGATATCGTTAGTCTAAACAACATTTATTGAGATCAATGGCTCAACCCGAACCAAACGATGCTTTTCTTCAGCAGGTGTTTCGAAGGTGAATTCATTTAATATAAATTTTGAGTTTTGTATTTTTCAAGAATTATGTATTATAGAAAATGTTTCTATTAATAGAAATGTTGTTAAAACAAACGAACTAAGAAATTTTGAGTTTTCTTTTTTATATTCAGGGTAGATACCGATGGATCAGGTTCTATATCAGCAAATGAACTACAAGCAGCATTGTCTAATGGTACATGGAGTCCTTTCAATCCTGTAAGATATTTATGCGACTAAAATCGAATATAATATAACTGATTGGATATTGTTTTGTTTTTCAGGAAACCGTACGAATGATGATAGGTAAGCTATAAAAGTAGCAGAAATGATTTTTTCAATACTGTTTGGTTTCTTTTCTAATGTGGTTAAATTTGAAAAACAAATGTACGAGTGTTTCGATGCTTCTGTCACTAGATGAGTAATATGCGATCCTTTTGATGTCTGTTAATATTTTGATGAGTCACGAACATTTTCCTAGTCAATCGTGGAAAATATTAAAGAAGAATAAAAATGAATTGAAACGGTCACGTGTTGATTTTTACGATTCATAGCGTCAAATAAGCAAGTTGACTATGATCTGATATGTCAAAGTAGCTTTTCTTTTACGAAGGATTCCATATTTCTGAAAAAAGATTTCAATAAATCTATTTACCCAATAAAATTACCGTATGAATTGACTATGCTTAGTAAATAGAAATGGATATTAATCGATATTGATTGATATAATTATAGGTTTTTATTTTTTGTTAAGTAAAGAAAATATATTCAGCTTATATTTGTTATTATAGGAATGTTTGATCGAGATGGATCATCGACTATTGATTTGGATGAATTTCGTCATCTTTGGAAATATGTATCAGATTGGGAGAAATGTTTTAGGTTTGTCGCTTTTATTTGACAAAATCAAGACGGTGAATTTCAATAACGATTTTTGTTTTGTGTAGAAAATATGATTTGGATGGTAGTGGTTCTATTGATAAACATGAGCTCAAGACTGCATTGAGCTCATTCGGTAAGTATTTGATGAAATTTATAGTTTAACACAGACTGTTAAATTTATACTTTCGTCTGTGAAATAATGCAATCACACATTGAATTCTGTTTGATTAAAAATTTGTTGTGTTGTTCAGGTTTTCGTCTATCAGACCAGTTTTATGATTTACTAATAAGAAAATTTGATCGAACTGGTCGTGGTACAGTTGCTTTTGATGATTTTATTCAAGCATGTGTTTCTATTCAAACATTAACAAATGCTTTTCGTCACCATGATCATTATCAAACTGGCCAAATAACCATTGGTTATGAAGATTTTTTAACACTTGTTTTTTCACTTAAAATGTAAATAACTCATAAGAAACAAGTTAAACTACTCTTTTTTTACATTGTTTTTCATATTATTTTTTAAACTATCATGAATAATCGAGAAAATTATTAGCATACATTTTAAATATCAAATTATGTATCGTTTTGCGGATGTGATAATCAACTAGTAGTGGTTTATATATTCATTCTATTTTTCGTGCACATTTCATGTCCAGTTTTCTTACGAAGCTAAACTTTATTGAAAGATACCTACAAAATGTTTTCTTTAGTTTTTTTTTTCGATTTGTTTTTCCAGTTCGATAAGTGAATCTCAGTAAATCTATTTTACTTTCATCTTATATTCAATTATTGTTTTACTGAACGAATCAGTTTAAGAACAATCGTATTCTTTGTTAATTACTAAAATAAAATGATATCCATAGTTATAAAAATATTTTCTGTTTTCCAATTTAAAGAAATTTCTTAGGCAATTAATAATTATGCTCGTTTTTTTTCTATTCTCATTATTAATGTTTGAGTACATATTTCAGAGAAAAGATGAGTTGTTAAAAGAATAATATACCATTATATTAAACTGAAAATTAAGTCATAGATATGTAGATTAATAATAAAATCTTTCGTAATATTTCTTGAGTCAAGATGTTGATCTATAGACAACATCTAAATATATATTTCGTATTGTGGCAATAAAATCAACAATTTTATTTCTCCTTAAGATCTTTGATTGTCCAGAGGATTAAGTAATATTTACTCGGATAAAATATTGGCAATTTGACAAAAAACAGTACTTCACACAAGAAATTTATTTGTGATCCAAATATTATAAGTATATGTACGATAGCTCGAGGCTTATACAGAGAATAGTTTCGCATCGTATGTCTTTAATGAAATATCAACTCACGAAGATAATGGCAATATTCACAGAAAATCGTCTAGATTTAAAAGCATCACATGTGTATAAATAGGATAGCTTGTCGATTATAATTATATGTGGAATGACTTCGATATATTTCATATATAGTTCAATATTATTACCGAAGATCAAGTTCCGATCAATACTTGTTTAAAAGGACAACTAAAGTGACAAAATCTAATTTGAATCAGACTGAAAAATTGAATGATTAAATATAAAAACATTTTGAGCCAAGAAATAAATGATGCACAGTAAATGTTGACCACAAAATCTAGCAATTACTATTGACTGAATAGCTTTACAGTTTTTGTTTTGAAAACTAATATCTAAAATATCTTGCAATTAGTGATCTGCGTGACCAATCCGTCGTGACCAAAGCAATAAAAGATTATTCAATAACAGTTTCTATGGTGGTCGTGAAAAAGTAATTCTAATTCATGTCTTGTGTTCAGAATTTTAAGCTCTTCAAAATGATACAAGAAGATTGAGGATACGTTCATTTGTAGCGGAGAAAACTGCGATATATTCGTCGTGACCTACAAACGTCGCGACCAGTCGTGACCAAAATTGGTCACGACGAATGTATCGAAGTTTTCTCCGCGGTAGTTCAATGTATCCTCAATCTTCTTGTATCATTTTGAAGAGCTTAAAATTCTGAACACAAGACATCAAATAGAATTCTTTTTCCACGACCACCATAAAAACTGCTATTGAATAATCTTTTATTTGTTTGATCACGACGGATTGGTTACGCAGATCACTACTTGCAATAATTCGTTAATTTTAAAAGCCGTGCAATATTGTAAATAGAAAATGTTGTAGACGATAATGAAAGGAAAAAATACATGTTCTTCTTTTTTTTGTATTCTACCTAAAATAAATGCTTCTCAGATTTTTACCCTTGTTTATGAGTCTAAAATTCTTCAGGGAAAAG
This sequence comes from Rotaria magnacalcarata, assembly GCA_900239745.1. Lineage (NCBI taxonomy): Eukaryota > Metazoa > Rotifera > Eurotatoria > Philodinida > Philodinidae > Rotaria > Rotaria magnacalcarata. The sequence continues at coordinate 19,883 of OENM01000619.1, forward strand.
AACACAATTTGAAGCGATTTAAATGTACATGAATAAAATCTCGATCAGTAAGTTGTACATTAAACTATTTGTAAACATAAACCAAACTAGCAAAAGAAAAAGAACAACAGCAATGGACGAGCCTCATTGAAAATTAATTAGAATGAGTCTTTTTATTTTATAATAAAGGAATCTTTTTATATTCGTATAATTAATTCATTTAACAGTATTCGAGGTATATTGAATATTTGCTTTGATCGACAGATAAAAGTCTATCTTTCATCTTTCTTGCTTTCTTCATTTGTCGATCTTGTTCGTTACAATTGACATTTCAATGTAGACTAGAAGAGTAAAGGTCATAAAATCCCCACCTTGGGAAATGATGATGATCCTATTGCTTCTTTTTTCTTTGTGTCATTGTATGATAATAGCCGTTGTTGAGAGATAGATAAAGAAAGAAAGAAAAAGAGAGAGAGAGAGAGACAAGAAGCGATTGATCGACCAGCAGGAATACAGCTGAGAAAATAAGCGACTGATCATCGAATATATTAAGCTCAAGTCAAGGTGTTGAGAGAAAGAAGACGAAAGTTCCATACTGTGCATAGCAAATGTAACTTGATCACTTTACGATGAAGAAGACGAACACGATAAGTAAGCAAACTGGTCAATACCAGCAGGATCAAAAGCACAGCATGTCGATTAACGCATTCAACACCTTATCGCCACGAGCACACATTATGGATGATGCCACGCATCACCATTTGCAGTAAAATGATCAAACGCTAGACGGATATGCTATTGGGCAAAGTGAATAGACAAACTACGAAAAAACAAAATCTATCCAATACAGAATTGCTAGCTTGAAAATATTTCATTGACAATTGGTTCATACTGATGTTCGTGTAACATCATAAACAGTGATCAGTGCCTCCAAAATGATTGTTCATTTTTTAAAACTCTAATAGCGTTTATCGTCGTGTATGATAATTTCTGTATGCTAAGCGAATATTAAAATTTCTATTCGAATGATTAGACTTGAAAAATTAATATTTCGTATGATTAAGATGGCACTTCAATTTCAAATCTATAAAAATAGACTAAAAGACGTTCTAAGTCATGAGAACTGATAACCTCAAGACAATCATTATAAATCAATGCTTTTTCTTTTTTAAATTAAGTAGTAGTTTCTCCGCAAGACGTTTTTCAAAAGATTAAAGTGACTTTTCTTTTTTTTGACAAAACAACTTTATATCAAAAATTTATCTTGAACAAGAAAATGCATTCAAAAATGTTTCGATAGTTTTTTTAAAGTTTTATAAGAAATGATTATTTTATCAGATAAATAACTACTATCAATTTGAATAAATTATTTAATGAACAATTAATATGTTCTTTTCTTTTCTTTTGTTTTATTCTTCAGTTCGATTAGATAAAGAAAAAAAACAAGACTAAATTCTACTAGTGGCGTCCACATTTATCTCTAAACTTAATTACTGTAATATTATCCTTTAGTCTATCATACACTTCTGGTTCAAATTAAAAAGAAAACGTCTTGAGTCGTAATGAACCAATGAACATTTTCCACATGATGAGCAAAAGTCCCTATGGAGTAAGAGAACATGATGATGATGATTATGTTTAGAGAGGGAGAGGGGAAAGGAGGAACAGTAAACAAGTTTATCGTTCGTTGCAATATACACAAAATATGAGTATCGATGTGGGAATGATCAACAACATCAGCAGACGTTTATAATATCTTAAAATAACATGATAGAGAAGATGAAATTTTCTAGATTGAATTTTTCTATTCTATTTGCTATTAAAGAAAAAGAAATCAGTTTTGTTCGCTTGATTAAAGCAACGAAATTTGTTTCCCTTTCCTTTTTCAGTATTACTCAATTGATGAGTTTGATGATTGACTTGAGGCAAAAAGGCACGGTGTGGGCTTGCACTTATCTCTTCTAGCGTATGTTTATTCAAATTAGCCCACCCAATTTTCCTGTTCATCGAATCAATACGTTTGGTCCCTTCTACGTTCCCGAGATATAGAAATGGAACAAGTTAAACAAACATTCCGTTACTTGCTTTCTCTTCTTGTTTCTCTCTCTCTCTCTCTCTCCCTTGACAACTTCTCCACCTCAATCAATTTCTTTTGCTAGAAAATATTTCTTTACTTGGTTTTATCGAACTAATCGAAGAACGAATGGGAATTTGTGTTGTTCTTTTTTAAGATTTCATCATTGTGAGAAGTGTGGTGCTTTTGTTCTTCCAATTTCAAGTTCTTCGCAAACAATCTGAAGCTAGAGAATAAATTGTCACCATTGAGAATAGTGCATTATGAGAACGAAGAATAACGAACACTCAAATTCTGTACATACCTATTTCTATATATATATATATACGTATATGCTTGAATTTATATACGTACGTACGTATGTGCAATACCTGAGGGTTGATCGGCTGTTGCCTTGAATCAACAACCATTAGAACTAGTTACTAGTTTATAACCCATCAAATTGATGTGAGGAACAGTTGGACAAAACTGTGAATAAATTGTTCTGTCTAGTTCCATTGTCAAAACTACGAAAAAATGATAATGATATCTAATTTTTACTCATCAATCAAACAGTTGTGATGCTCATTACGTTGCAATAAATACAATTTACTATTTTATAGCCTACTGCTGTTGTTCAGTTCTCATCGATCAATGATCGATGATTAGTACTTAAACAATGATGAGAATGTCTTTTTTTGTCTTGTTTTCTTTCAAACTGATATATTTTGAATAGAATCTATCTAGGGTCTTGAAAATAGAGAACTGTATTTTCTAACTTCATTATGATGTTAGCTAACAATAATAAAACTTGTTTGACTGTCTTCATTCAATATTCATTTCATTGCTTACATAAGAAATCAAATTGAGAAGAGAAAAGAAAATAAATCTTTACTGTTGTCAGTTTCATCATCATTGGATTGAGCAAACATTTCGATTGCTAGTGTTGTTGTCATTTCATTTGCGTACGGTTAATCGAAAAGTCAAGAACATTTTTTGGAACAACGATTGTCCTTCTCTTTCCCAAGTGTGTCTATAGACGTAACGAATAAATTCTTAATCATAACACTTTCAGTATGATTGGTGATCAACACACATCTACATATTGTTATTTTTTAGTCTTATGTACAATAAGAAAAAAGAAAAAGAAAAGATTTTGTTGTTGTTTTTCATCTATGCCATTTGTCACACCCGATAGATATCAAGATTGTCTCTAAGCTACAAGACTTTTGATTCATTTCTTGTTTCTTTTTTCATGTTTTAAAGCGTCACATTAACATGAAACAAAAAAGAAAGTTGATCTCTTCTTTGTATTATAAAGCGGCTGCGTACTTTCACATAGATCACGAGAAAAAGACGATATTCTACGTAATCATCATTCTGTAAGATATATACATATACCGGATGTGCACTCAATCAAAAAAAAACACTCGAAATTGGGCGTGGATATCTGTCAGTCAATTGATTTTGTTTTAAGATTGCTTCTCTTCAGGCATCATTAGTTCACAGTTTGCTGCTTCCATATATGATCTGATTTAAATTTATAAGAAAAATAAAAACTCGTTTTCCTCATGTAAAAATAGTAGTTTGATACATACTTTCATATTCACAAAATCAATACAATCTGTCGAGCGGATATGTTCAAACGTTCAATTAATAGAAAATTTATTCACTAAAAGGATGTATGTGATCGTCATCATCAGTATCAGCATCATCGTCAGAAGTTTCTTTTTTTAGATATGTTTGTATAGACGCTTTATTCCTATTTCCCTCGTTCTTATAGCAAATATCAAAGGTAGTGGTATAAGATGCCATTCACAATCTTGCCAAATTAATTGTTTTCTTAACATTAACGATTCTCGAATACTACTACCATATGTGGGCGTTGTCGGCTCAATTATCTATCGCTCAATCGGATAAGACAATCAACACTGATGTTTTTTTTCTAGCTTACCTACCTGTGTGTATGTATGCAGCAATGTATGAATTTACAGTTGAACATAAATTAAATGGTAGTCTTTCTCATTTTTTTTTCTATGTTTTTTTCTTCTTCTATATTGTAATATTTTTCTTTTTAAAACAACCACAACTATCACTAACTAAGAATAATATTGACGGTGTGAATGCCGATATGATTCTACAAGAGAGAAAAAGGAAAAAGCATTGCATATTCTCTTCTGAGTGCTTGAGAGAAAGGCAAAGAAGAGAGGCTAGGATAACAAAGTTGATGGTTGCTTTTGCTGTTGCTACTATGAGACCTCGTCGTTGTCGTCGACGAATGTGTATTTATGTTACAAATCTGTATAAATATATGCTTTGATCAAAAAAAAGTCTAACCCATTAGGGTAAAAAAAAGAAAGAGAAACAAGCAGAAAGAGAAAGTGTGAGAAGCAGGGAGACATAACTAGAACTAGAAGAAGTTTTACTATTCTTATGTACAATTCATCTATGTGATATTCGAGTTTAATTTTAAATACAAAACGTATTAGAACAATGATTATATTGGTCAAAAATCAATTCATTTTGTGATACAAATCAATTAATCCGTGAGTGAAGAAATTTGCCTCAAATCTATGCATTAATCATTTGTGGCAATCACTCTTTCAGATAATAATCTTGATGATGATTACAAGTGTATTTTAATATTTATATATATATATATGTATTTATGTACATATGGATATATTGATATTTAACAGACGAGAATATGTCATCAATTATGGAATGAAGACGAGCGGTTCGTGCCACTTGATTTATTCTTCTTTTCATCCTATATTTCGATGCCTCGAGGACTGATAAACGAAGTGAAACCCTTTGTGTAAATCACCTCTGAAAGAGCCAGATGAACACCTTGTGATGATGACGATGGAAATGTGTTTATACAAATATTATTTCAACTACGTCACTGATCTTAAACGGCCGCGTGACGAGGCTATCCAACACAGACATACACACGCACACACACACACATACGGACACTAATTGTGTCCATTGGGCAAAATCAGAGATTGATGAAGCGGCGCCGGAAGAACGGATTAAATACGTATGTCAAAAGATCATTGCTTTTCTAGAATAAGTACGAAAAATGAAACACTTTAAGTTAATATCTATTGGATGAAATTATTAATTATTGTATCTTCTCCAGATGACTGTTCAAAATCAGATTAAATTTCAAATTGGTATCAGAAGAAAAAAACACACACATGGATCATTGTTTCTTCGTCATTCCAATTAGTGAAATCATGAACAACGATGATTGGTACACGCAGATTACGTCGTTTCTGCTCCGCTTCTATTCTACATGCATACAATATGTACACGGACACGGAAAAACTTTTCTCTGACCTTCGTCCTTCTATATTGATCGGTCGAACACAGCGGGAGCATATCATGTCTTTTTTTTCCTCATTGATACCAATTCACGTTTCAGTGTGCAACAGCAGGACTCTAATATCGTCAATATAATATTGGAAACACATTTTACCATTTAGTGATTATTATAGAACTGTAAAATTTATTCATAAATCAATTGGATGACAAATTTTATTTAACAATGTGAAATTTCTTAAAATCTTTTGATAAATCGGAACGTAGGCAAAAATACAAAATTTTGCTGCCTATTTTTCTATACTGCCATATGTGCATGTACATTTTAATTGACTTATCAATAAATCATGTAGCAAAATAATGAAAGTGCTTGATAAGCTCTCTCCCTTTCACGCACACATTTTGCTTTTCGGGCAGTACAGCCGCGACTTGTCAAAAGCAACAACAACAAAATATAAGACATTCTTTTTCTCGCCTGGGCGACGAACGACTAAAGAATTGATTTGATTGGTCAAAAATTCTGATTCGTGTACTACGATGTGGAGAGTAAAAGAAAAAAAGCAAGGAATGTGGTACCAATAACGATTGGCAGTAGAAGGAATATAACGGAAGAAACGTAGAAGAAAAGAGAGAACAAGAGAGAAAAAAAATCGAGAGATGAGAAAAAATCGACTCGAGAACAAACCTACGATCATTGGAGTTGTTATTCTTATTACGACGAAAGAAAAGAATTGCTTGATGAGTAAGCATACACTAGTAGCAGTCTCTTCGCGCTTCTCATATTATTTTTGATTATCGGGAAGGACTTGTATTTGTTTAACCAAGGAAAAAAATCTTCGTGTGTGTGTGTGTTCTTGTCCAAGGCTGTCAAAAGAGCGAAAGAGAGAGTAATAAAAACAGTCGATCAAATCGTAATTTCTCTGTTTATTATTACGAAAAACATACGATCGTCTACCCCCATCATCATCATCATCATCATCAACAACATCAGCCAGCAGCAACAAACGATCTCTGTGTTAAACAACGACTAGCTCCCTATTTGTTTTACTTGGCTCATAGTTGCAATGTTATTATTATTATTATTATTATTATTTTCTTCTTCGTGAGTGATTTCTGTGATATTAACATCATCACTAGCATCAACATAAATATTAATTTGTGTTATTCTTAGTGTGTTAATATTTTAATTCTTCGATTTTAATAAAGACAAACAAAACAAAACAAAACAAAAATACAACACAGTAAATGACCAATCCAAGTTCACCACCAATCGCTTCATCAACTAATCATAATTCAACAACATCAACAATGTCATCAACTAGTTTTGCAAATTATTATGATTCGACTACAGCTGCAGCGGCTGCTGCCGCTGCTGCTGCATACTATCCACCTTTACCTCCATCATCAGCAACAAATCGATTAGGACAACCATCGTCCGGATCTGTATCATCCTATGGTGTTCATCAAACAAATCCGTATGCGAATTATGGTGATCCCTATCATCTATTATCACGTCCACCGGCTGCTTATCCATATGCCATGTCATCAGTTAATTCCAAAGAATTGGCTAAACCAGCTATGAGTTATATTGCACTCATCACAGCAGCTATTCAAAATAGTCCAGATCAAAAATGTACTTTAAATGGCATTTATCAATATATTATGGATCAATATCCAGTAAGTTAATATTAATAATTTTTTTTCTCGATAATTAAAATCTTCTTATATATATTTTTTTCTAGTATTATCGAGAAAATAAACAAGGTTGGCAGAATTCAATTCGACATAATTTATCATTAAACGATTGCTTTGTTAAAGTTGCACGAGATGATAAACGACCAGGTTTGTTTTATGCTTTATAATTGAGATGGAAAAAATCTATGCCAGCACATTTTTTTCCTTCTAACTAGGAAAAGGATCCTATTGGATGCTTCATCCTGATTCACATAATATGTTTGATAATGGTTCATTTTTACGACGACGACGTCGTTTTAAACAAGAATCAAATAATCTTCATCGACATCAACAATCTGGCGGAGGACGACAACGAGGTCAATTACATCAACGAAACTCACCCAATTTAATTAGTCCAACATCAACAACAAATAGTCCTCTCGATCCACGTCCCAATGGTACAAAAGTTAGTCGTTCTCGAAATCAAGGTTCGAATTCAATTGGTAAAGAATCCACTACTGACGACACAGAATGTACAGAGTCGTCAAGAAAGGTATAACACTACATATATATATATATATTTTTTTTTTTTATTCGCATTTTGTTTAATACTTTTTCTTCTTTTTTTAATAATGAAAATGTAGAAACATGCTAGTGGATATACAACCCCCAAAATGGAACCGGTGGAAGCCAGTGAGTCAGGTGATCATCTATTAACTTATGGTTTACCATCGTCATCGAAAACTCCACCAATGACTAATAATTTATCAACGACATTGCCAAATTTTAATTTCATCGATCCCATGACAATGGCAGCTGTTATCTATGAACAAACTGGTAGTACATCTACAACATCCAATTCATCCAATTCTTCATCAACATCATCAACTAATTTTCGTTGTACAGACTCAATAACAACATCAAGTTCAGTTTCATTGGCTGCTGCTTATGCAGCTGCATCTTCAAATTATTCATCATCGTCATTAAATGGAAATAATAAAACCAATCATCTTCATTCACACCATCACATTCAAAATGGTAATAATAATCATCATCATAATGGACAACATCTTTATTCACCGAATAATGATTATGGTTCGTCTTCTGTAACAGCACCAAATGGATATTGGCCATATTCGACTCAACCATACTTTCCTGGCGCGACAAGACAGTATATGGTAACTCAGCCACCTTCATCATGTCCAATAACACCATCAGGAGTGTCTGACACATCTTCATCACCTTCTCAACAAGACTTATCCTATCATACGCATGGTTCATATCCACATATGCAAAAAATGGTTGGAAATTATCCGACTAGCTATGACTTTTATCAACAACATAATACTAAATACTGTTGAATATTTGTTTTTTTTCTTCAAATTTTTTTGTTCTCTTTTTTCCTTTTTTGTTCTCGTATGTAGATAGTGTTTGTGCGTGCGTGCGTGCGTGTGTGTGTGTTTATTAATGATCTCACTGGTATATTGCAACCTTTATTTTCAAAATGCGCTCCAATTTCTTGCTTTGTGATTATTGTGTTTGTGCGCGTATGTGAGTATATGAATAATGAACAAAGACATAGGCATTTTTCAAAATTGATTTAAATATCTTGTCTTTTTTTTATAAACTAAAATTTGTCTTTAACAAAATCAAAAATGTTGTAAATGATGATGAAAAGAAACAAGAATTCTTCGGGTTAGATTATCTTTGTAAAATTTGAGACTAGAGCTGCCTAGTGCATCAGAATAAAATGTTTTACAAATGAAAAATAAGATTTACATATTTCATTGAGTCCGTTTTAAAGCTACATATGCCCAATATGATAAATCAATTACGACGAAATCGATTCTTTTAGAACAAGATTGATAATATAAATAAATATTTGTGCAAGTAAATAGCCTGTTGACTATTATCAATAACAAATTATTGTCTACCAGTAGGGGACATTGACTGGGACGCTGATATCAGATGAGTTTTTTAGGTATTTCCAAAATAGTAGCACTTAACAACGTTTAAACTAATATCAGATACCGCAGCGATGATAAATTCTAGACGAGTTACTAGTTGAGAAAATAAATATTGCATCGAACAAATTTTCTTAGTGAAGCTTCTGTTTTTCTTTTACATAAGCATGAATTTAGTTACGGAAATTACAAACGAGTTATTTTTATATTTCATTTGAATCAATTATTTAATTCATATCGCGCATACAAATAATATAATTCAAGAAAGAATATAATATAAATAATGAGTTTTTCTGGTCATCAATCTATGATCACATATTCGATATGAGCAAGAATCATCATCAATCGTCGTCTTTTATATATATATATATATATATGTGTAGATTTAGTGAAATGCTCTTTATTTCATAAGATAAAAAGAATGTTATAAAACTGAATTGTAAAGTTAAATAAAATGTTTATCTAGTATTACCAATAATTTTTACACAATAAAATGTTTTACATTTGACTTTATAGATGAGTATCTAAATTATTCATAATCCAAAAAATAAACATTGTTGCCTCTCTTTTGCAATGAATCAAGATACGAAAAATAAAATAATGTTATAATTACAAAATGTTTATGAATGCAGATCCTCTGAGCTTGAAATTTTGAATTCACCTGTTTTTTAGCCTTTTCAGGTTCATAGAAGAGATGTAAAATATAAACTCTGTTTTCGGCGGTAGGCGCTTTTCAAAGATTATTGATAAAAAAATAGAAACGATTCGTCTTATTTTCTGTTTGAACTTTGAGCAGAATTTTACTTTTATTTATAGTTTATCTGTCATTAATATTTTTGCTATATCATTTACTATTTTTTGTTTTCATATGCTCTTTTTCTTAATTTAAAATGATTATTATTCTAAACATTGATTTCACTAGTAAATAGCTCACTTGTAGTTACATATCGAATATATCTAAAACGTTTATAGGAATTATTTTTTCTAACTGTATTGCGATAGCAGCAGAACAGGACAGAACGAAGTAAAAGTAAAATAGAAGGCATAAAGCTGTAATTTAGAACAATTTACAATGCCTACCTTGTTCAAAAGTAAATGTGAGTTCAACAAAAAAAGGCTAACATGCATATTGAATTATAGTCTCATGAATTGTTCTATTGGTAAGATTAAATTCACTCAAAATATTTATTGTGAGGTTGTTGAAAAGTGAACTCGGTGATGCATATTCATGTTAGTCATGAATATTAATAAGAGTATGGAATATTTTTTTTAATATTTTTCTGTATATGTCTCATGACTATCATTTCATTACTCTGTAGAGATTTTAATATTAAAAAATTCATAAGAGAATATGAAAATCAATGCTTTGGTACCGGTGACGAGTATAATTATATCAAAACTTTTCTTTCAGTCAAAAAATAGAAAAATGGTGTAAACAATATATAAAACGACAAACAGTTCATATACAGTGGCTGCCAAAATTGTCCGACCGCATGTAATTTGGATTTTATTTTGTAGTCGAAAGTCGTAGAAGAAATCCAAATAGTGATTTGAGTAGAGAAAGTTGTTTCCAATAAGACTATGATAAAATGATGGTTATCAATAAATTCCCAAAAACGGAACATCAAAAATAGCAAAACACTAGTTTTTCAAAACCTTAACGTCGCAAAAAATACGTCGTTTTGTTTATCTACATCGATAAAGCAGTCNGACTGCTTTATCGATGTAGATAAACAAAACGACGTATTTTTTGCGACGTTAAGGTTTTGAAAAACTAGTGTTTTGCTATTTTTGATGTTCCGTTTTTGGGAATTTATTGATAACCATCATTTTATCATAGTCTTATTGGAAACAATTTTCTCTACTCAAATCACTATTTGGATTTCTTCTACGACTTTCGACTACAAAATAAAATCCAAATTACATGCGGTCGGACAATTTTGGCAGCCACTGTATTAGTCTCGAGGTTTTCTGAAAATAATTTTGTCTTAATGATGCGTTTGTTAAGAACAATCCACTGTATCTACTCATGTTGAACTTTTAGGTAATTCATAACATCCGACTTATCATCATTACAAGTACAATATAGATTCATATCTAAAAAATAAAATAACATTTCTGATTATTTTCATAACAGTTTTTAAATGCAATAAATTTTCTTAAATTCCTTAAGTTATCTCATTGATGGCGAAAGTTTTTAAATTTGATACTGAAAGCATTTCTTGGATATTCAATTTAGGAATTTATATAGTAAACAATTACTGTGTTCAATATAAATTATTGTAGTCAAATCAATATCTTTAATCAGTTTTTAGATTATAACTAGGACTAGTTTTTTATTATCATCTATCCTAACATGTCAGAATAATTATAATAGTTTTCTAAAGAAAACTTGTACCGATATTAATTATGCTTTCTAACCGAAATATTTATTTGATGTATAAAATATAAAATCAAAAAGCATCTAAGTGAATAGTTAACAAAATTATCATTGAATTCAATTAATTAACTAACATTTTCCTTTCTAATTGCACATAATCAAAAATCAATCGGAATAAATAGTTATTATTTTGAATCGATGAAAATTTAATGATAAAAATACAGTGATTTCATGTTTTCAACTATCTCACAATTGCACATTCACTGTATGTATTTGACTTTGCTCTATGTGTCATTAATTTTATACAATGAACAATTTAATGAGAATTTACCAAAACTTTACTCATTCTAAAACTGAGTCAAGTTTAAAATAGTTCTGTTGTTCATAAATATTCATTTTATATTTTGATTTGAACAAAAGAATTAACAGTTTTTGCAAGACATTTGATCCATGAAATAACTATTCTTTCTTATGATAGTAAAAAACTCAACATAAAGTTATTTATTGCAACTAGAGATTTGGACGACATAAAAAAAACTATTCAAACTGGAAAAATATTTACAATTTACAGTCGAATTGAATCACACAAGAGCACATTGTTTCTGTTAGTCATGCAGAAAAAACTTTTCAAGCGCGTTCTTCGTAGATACATTTTCAATCGATAATTCAAAATAATATTCCATATACAACATGTCATATAGAAAAAAAATTTCATTATCAATTTTTTTCCTATTCGACTATAGTGATGACAATTTGATCTCCATTGGATCGGTCATTCAATGATGTGACGAAGGCTACGCTTTGACTTTGTACATGTGCGCTTTCTCTTACACGTCTATACGACAGAGAGACAAAAATCGACGAAGCATATCGTTTGTTACCGATGTTGCAGTGCATCTTTCTTTCACGAACAATTTTTTCTTTTCTTCAATAGACTCTTGATCAACCATAGCTGTGTGACTATAGCTGAATTGTGTTTTTAAGTTACAAATCACTTCAGTAATACCTAAAATGAACAGGTCAGTAACAAAATAGAATCTTTTTTTAGCAGTAGAAATATGCAAACAAATGATTTTATATCGATCTCCTTTTCCCCCTCTATATGATAGTTTATCAATTTTAATGAAGGGAGTGATTGTGCACATTCTCGCGTCTGTCGCTAATGTGAATAGATTCTTAGCGCAAACAGCTGTCGCATATCGCTGCGTAGGCCCCACTCTGAACAATGGAGGACATCGTAGGATGAAATATTAAGAGAGAAAAAAAAGAAATCAAATGCTAGAATAAAGAATATGATTGAAGATCGGTTGATTGCGCAAAAAAGGGACGATCAGACAATGAAAGAGTAAGAAAAACTTGAACATTAAAGATGACCCAAAGGTAACAGATGGCCCTTTTTACATGAAGTAAAGAAGTCGAGAGAGAGAGAGAGAAAAAATTTTTTTTCCCCATAACTATCAATCGAATTCGATTCTCGTTCTAGGATTCAAATGTGAAACATAACAAAGGAATAAAAAGAAAGAAACAAAAAAAAGCAGATCGCCATTAAAATTTCATATTCATCGATTTATTTTTGTATCGTGTCACAGTTGTGTGTATATTACTCGTCCTTTTCAATCGATATTTGACTTATTCAGTCTTGATTGATAGCATTTGTTGTTCTCTCGATTTTTTTTTGCTATTCAATTTTTCAATAATATCGAGTCTATTTTTTCCATCCTTATATCTCTTATTTCTTCTTCGCCTTCGAAACTGACAATTACGACTCTATTAAACCTGAATTGTAAACGGGTTCGTACGCATTCGCCGACCACGTTGCTGTCTGAAATGACGTCGTCATCGTCTTCACCGCCGTTGACAACAGCCGTGGTACCAATAGCGAATGTTGAAATAAATAATGATAATAATAAACAATATTTATGCTTATTTTCTCTTATTACTGCTGGATTATTGGACCAAGACACGGGTTCAGATGAACAGGAAATTGTGGAAATGATTTATCTTATCATTGATGCAGATCAAAGAAAGGTATGTTTTCTAAAAATCGAATTTCTGACTAAATTATAGAAGTTGGATTTTATTTTTGACAACAAAAGACGGTGACTTTACATCGTCAATACATACGACCAGTATTCATAGAAAATTTGAATGATGAAAGCAAACAAACAAGCGGAATTGATGAAACACTGCTATTTTCATCAGAACTTGATCTTAATGAAGCATTGAATAAAGTGAGTTTCTGTTTTTAAATATTATCGATTTCTTTCGATGTTGAAAATTGTCTATTGTAGTTCGATGGATTCTTGCGTGATCGGTATTTACATCCAGATTTTGGTGTTAAATTAACATTTGTTTGTGAGAATTGTCTTCATATACGTCAATGTCTTCATCCGGAAAGTGTTAAAAAATCAACAATACCTTTGCCGAATTATTACTGGTCTTATTTTGATTTGAGAAATGAATTTAAGCACATGTATAAAACAACTGAATGTTACAATATAAATACTATGCTTGAAAGTAATTTTATATATTTTTTTCTTTTTATAATCATTTGCGAAAGAAAAGGATATTGACCTTGATGATTGGTTTTCGAAAGAGTCACAGCTTACATTCAACACATTGTGAAATATGATATTGATCTAATTCTAATTCTAATACTATAATTTCTTCTTTCTTTTTGTTTTAGAATTGTCAATTTCACCAATAGATGAAATCGACTATTGTATGCGACATATTAGACAGATGGAATTAATTGTTTATCAAATGTTAAATAATGGTTAGCTGATTCAACATAAAATATTTTTCATACCTTAATTTTAATTTTTATAACACTTTCATAGGTTACCGTTTTGAACAACCCGAACATGTTATGACTCACTTACAACAGGGCATATGGTAAAATAGACATTTCGGATCTTGACAAAACCTTTCTTGTTTTGAAAGTTTAAATCTCTCTTTTTGGATTGACTCTTATTGAAGTTAAACAATACTCGAAGACAGATAGATAATGAAGATATATACGTATATATTTAAAGAATAAAATCTAAACTACTATTCAAAAGAGCTTAGACATTATTTTCATTAATAATAATAGAAAAAGTGTATAGTTTCTAACATTTTAAAATATTTCTTTCACTATATTTTCTTGTCATAAAACACTTTAATCTTAAAATTAGTAAAACAAATTCTCATCGGATCTAAATATCGTTAGAATACTGGTATAAAAATAAAACTAAAACAATCTTTTTTGTTGAACAAATGAGCACTATGTTCTCTAGTCGTACGAAAAGCAATCTGAGAAAAAATATACTAGATAATTATATGAAAATATTTTTCAATAATACTCTTTTCTATCATTGAAGAACACGAAACCTACTTTCTGTTGAATCTTTGTTTAGATATTAAATTTTAAAATAAATATTTTCAATATCTGTCTGCGTTTTAATATTATCGAAATAGGGCAAAAAAGAAAATTAAAATCCAATCAAAAAGTTATGAAATACTGATTAAATAATAATTTTATTTGTTTTAATTTAGTTCATTAGAAGATAATATTGAAGAAAGTACAGTCGTTAGAGCACGCGGTTTACCATGGCAATGCACCGATCAAGATGTAGCCAAATTTTTTCGGGGGCTTGATATAGAAAAGTGAGTAAAATTGATTATTAAATCGTAATTATATATCATGAATTAAGTATTCTTTTTCAAAACAAATGATATGCTAATATTTAAAACATATTTTTAACTTAGAAATATATCACCAACTACTTCTTTTCTTATATAGATAGTTTTGATATTTTATTAAATAAAATATTCTTTAAAAATGTGTTTGCCACTTGAAAAAGTACTTATTTACAATCATAACTAGCTTAATTAAATCGTTTGTAATTAGTAGAGAAGCACACGATCTTTCAATGTCATAGTATCAAAAAAATTCCAAGGATTTAAAAGAGAACACAATTGTTGTGAGTAATTTCGTTGATTAGCATAAATACACCAATCGATTAATTATACGAAAAAAAAATACATATTCAATGAAGATGATTTTTTTTCTTTGTTTGAATAAAAATAAATCCGTTGTATTTTACATACAGATTAGTGATATGAAACAAACATAAGATTAGATGTAAACCTTTAATTTTATCGAAAGAGTTCTCTTTAATTGCTCTTCTATATATTCGTAATATTCTCAACATTGAAAGACAATCATATTTTACTTGTGAACTCAAACAGTTCTGATATGTGCAATTTTCAAAAACATTTCATGTCTAAAAAGAAATAAAATTTGACTTAATAATTCAAAGTCAAATTTGAATTATCAATCTATTCTAGGTTTTGAATATATTTTTATTCGACGACAGCGTGAGACGTTTTCTATCTTAGAAATCTTATTAGATTCGAGTAACAATGAGAGAACCAAGAGAAAAACAACTGATTTACATCATACTTAAATCAATTTAAAATTATTGAAAAATTTTATTCTATTTTATTAGCTATCTGTGAGTCTTCATTATTTTCAACAATTTTAACTTATTTCCGATGACTTTTGATTTTATCGAATTCATCCAAATGCTTCATCAAAACAGTTTTCCAACTTCATTCGTATATATATATATATAATTTATTATTATTAATTATTGCCATTAGAATTTCAATAGAATCACATAAGATTTGTTACTATTATTATTTTTAAATAGTCAATCTATTCATCAGTATATTACATACAATAGGAAATTCTTTTTTGAACTTGACTTCATGATTTTCGTAAAATAATTCTTGAATTGAATTTATCATTCAAATAGTCTTTCTATTTAAATTTTAATTAACAAAAAAAGTTTAAATTAAAATCTTATTCATATGAAAAAAAAAGAAATTTCATTGTTTTTTCTATTGCAGAGGTGGTGTTGCCTTATGTCTTAGTAGTCAAGGACGTCGCAATGGTGAAGCATTAGTTCGTTTTGTATCAGCTGAACATCGAGAACTGGCTTTGCGTCGACACAAGCATCACATTGGACAACGTTATATTGAAGTATATAAAGCATCTGGACGCGATTTTCTCAATATTGCTGGAGGTAAATACTTATTATATTTCTTTTTTCTTAGCGCATGGATTTAATCATTTTCAAAACATTCGATTCCTTCTTTTTCTCTTTTTTCTTTTACAAAAGTATGTGAAATTCATTTCTCAGGTATCACTACCACTTTGAAATGCTGTCAGTCAAGTAGTTCACACATGTACACACATAATAAAGAGAGAATAAAACGGCTAAAAGAAAAAAAGAGCTTCCTCTTGTGAAAGCAAATATTATTTATTTGTTGTTGTTGGCTTAAACTACTGATCATCTGATATGTCACTTTACTGCATACATATGAAACGCAAAGAATTCATTCTTTATTTGATGGCCAGCACTGTCACTCATACAAACACAAATCTCTCTCTCCCTCTCTCACTCTTTACTTCGAGCTTCCGGGCTGGCGAATTTGTTCTGTTTGACAAAAGGTCGTTGATCATTAGCGAATGACAACATTTCGATTTCGGTAGGTTATGCAAATAAGAAAGGAAACGAGAGAAAGAAAAAGAGAAAGTGAACGAACATCTCTATTTACTTGAGGATTCAAAAGATTCACTTGCGAATAATAACGGCTAGGCTAAAGAGAAAATAGAAGAAATTGACAGAGAAAAGTAAAAAGAAAGACGATGAGACGAATAGCGAATGAACGTCTATAGAGCAAGCACATCATTATCAAATTGCGTTCAGTTCGTGTCTATGTCTATATGTCTGATGTCTCAGTAAACAGAGAAATGTATCAGACAACGACATTGATGGCTTTTTTTTCAAAGAAAAATATTGAAAGATCTATAAAGACTAGCCTAATCTCTTTTATTCTGTTGTCGATCATTGTATCTACATCGAAGGTAAATAATTAAAAATCTTTTCGGTGTATATGCGTTCGTTTGCTATCATCATGATTGCTGTCGCATCATCATCACAAATAGAAGAGCAAGAAATAGAGAAATTGAGAGACCAACAAAGAGGTGGGCTTACTTTTTTCTTTTTTTTGTTGTTCTTTTTGCTTTAGCGAAAAGAAGAAGACAGAGAAGGAGAGAGACAAATAGAGAGCACACAGTTTTCAGCTTTTATGTGTGTATGTTCAAGCTACTAATATGTCTGTCAACGAACGACGACGACGACGACGACAACAACAACGAAAATTTATCGTTCTTACTACTGATGTTGATGCTTGTCAGACGTGTTAAATACTTTACTACTTCGATCCGATGTTCTTTCTTCATCATTCATTCTCTCTTTCTCTCTAATCGAAAGTAGTGGTAAATAATTGACGCCGGTAAGGTGTCTCTCTTGCTTTCTCTCTCTCTCTCTCTTAAATGTTGTGCACCAAATAAAAGGAGAAAAGAAATCACGTCACACACAAACACGCGCAACAAATTCTCTAAGGTTTTATTTTGCTCACATATACATTCACACACAAATACTACACTGCTCAATGTAAAATCTCTCAAATACATACACACAAATGGGCAATACCAAAGGAGTGTCTTACAACGGCAACTTGTATTATCATTATTTAAATTACCTTAAAAGTTTGTATTTGAAATTCTGAAGATATTTATTTCGTTTTCGTTTTTCTTTTTCTTTTTTACTATCTAAGTCCTTCTATTAGTGCTAGTCATATATCTGTTTTCAATTAGAATTGCGTTGGTGCTCGTATATGATACACTAAGAGAATAAACTCAAAAGTATTAGATATTGTTCTTATTGTCGCTCACTCATTTTGATTTCATTTTCTCCTTTTTTCCTGCGTATTAATACTATCAGTTTCTTTAAATCCCTACTTCTTAGAAGAAGCTGAAAAATAAATTGAAGAATCACTTTAATAATAGACAGGTAACTTCATTTATTGAGTATTTCAAATCGAAATAGAAAACCATTCATTTATCAATTATCAATTAGAGAATAAAACGATTGTATGCAGAGATACGGTGAGCATATCAATGAAAATAATAATAATTATTATTATTATTCTTTATTTTTGTTATTCTTCATTTAATATTGATTGTATTCTTTTTCCTTTTTCATCATAGGATCCAATTCAGAAGCTCAAGCATTTCTACAACGCGATGGTCAAATTATTATTCGTATGCGTGGTTTACCATTTGATGCTACAGCTAAAGATGTGGTAAGTACATATGATTAATACAGAGTTGTATGTACTTGAGTGGTGAAGTATATGATATATATTGTTTAAAAATGAATGATGATTAGTTGCATTTGAATTTTCTAACAATTAGATTATTTTGTTTATATATCCGTGAAAATGTTAAAGTTTACAATACGTATATTTCTATTGCAGATAAATCGAGCCAATGATGAAATAGAAAACACAGGTATTGCAGAAATAAATCAACAAAGCGTTCTATCGTAAAACATATGCACGCGGGGAAATCTTACCATCATTCATTTTTCTTTGTCATTTTTTTCTCAATCTCTTGCGGGCAGCGGGAAGGTTGTAGTAAAATGATACTTTTAAAATTTTCTTACGTCGCCAATGTGTGTGTGTGTGTGTGTGTGTGTATGTGTGAAGGGAATAGCAACTGAACCGCACCAAACATTGGGAATGCGACAAACTGAACATAAAAAACTAATGGGATAAAAAAGTATTCTATGGGATAGGGAACAGATTTGTGTGACTTATTATGCAGACGGGAAAGGGAGATTTTATAGGCGTAATATATATATATATATATGCCTGCGTGTATGTAAGTTACTTTAATCAACAACAAAACAATTTGGGAATTGGTTGGTTGATGTTCAAATAAATGCGTGTGTGTGTGAGTGTAATTTAATAATATATAAGAAACTATTTAACGCCTTAAGAAACGCCTTTGGGAAAATTGACATTGTTTGTTTTCAATCTAGAAAAATATATAATAGTAATTGAAAAAGAAAACTATTGCATTATGGGTCTCACTAATATTGTAGTATTGGATTTGCCTCATTTACTTTCTGTGTTTTCGTTCTTATTGGCCAAGGTTAATATAACAAATTATTAAAAGAAAACTAGAGCCAAATTATCTTGACGGGATTTATTTTATTTTGTTGTTTTTATAAATTGAAACCAAAACGGGTCTTCTTTTTGAAAGAAAACATTTTTATTTTGCACGACTTATATGTAGATGTGATAAAATAGCTGATAGAAAACAACAGACATATTCTTTTTTTTGTTTGCTGTTTGGCGTTGGGCAAATCAAAATTGAACTCAAATTTATTTGTTGAAGATCCGTTTTATATCTTTTTTCTCTATGATGATATTTAGATCGAGTTTTTTACTCGCGGCGATACACCAACACACGTAGTTGATGGTGAAGATGGTGTTTTATTTGTTCATTATCCTGATGGTCGTAGTACAGGTGATGCTTTTGTCATGGTCAAAACAGAAAATGAAGCTGCGCAAGCATTACTTAAACATAAAGAAATTATGGGTACACGATATATTGAACTTTTTCGTAGTACAACAGCTGAAGTACAACAAGTTAGTTACATCATTATACGATTTTTACTAGTTCTATTGATGTTATATATATATATGTATACTTATAGGTTTTTAGACGCAGTCAAGATCCGAAAAATTTTCAAACATCATTAAAAGATATACCATTTGCACCTTTACCAATGTTGCCACCTGAAATGCTAAGTGGTGCAAATAAAAAAGATTGTATTCGTGTTCGTAATTTACCTGTCGAATGTGGCATTGAACAAATATTGGAGTTTCTCGGAGTTCATTCACAACATATTGTAAGAAAATTTTAATATTACCATTGAATAGACAATCATGTTTTGTTTCTATTAGATGGCACAAGGTGTTCATATGGTCTATAATGCACATGTATGTTTTTACTGATAAATATATTAAAGAAAAAAGAAAACCTAAATATATTATTTTCTTTTTTTATAAAGGGCCAACCATCAGGTGAAGCATTCATACAAATGAATTCGGAAGCAGCTTCATTCAATGCAGCAGCACATAAAAATAATAAATACATGTTTTTTAATGGGAAAAAAAGATATATTGAAGTAATTCAATGTTCAGGTGAAGATATGAATCAAATTTTACTTGGTCTTGTTCCATCAAATTTGATTCCAGCTAATGTTCAACGTCAACAAATGTTTTCTCCTCATCGAGGTAAATTTTACTGATTTTGTTTTCTTGAAATCGAATATACTATCAGTTGTAAGTTATTTATTGATTGTTGATTATATTAATATTGATTTAGCAGCACCACTTGTACCAATATCTACTATTCCACACCAAATGCTTCCACCGGCAATGCCTATGTCTCTTGGCGCTTCATCGCAAACAACAAATATATCTAATAATTCTCTTTCATCATGTCAATCTCAAAATTCAACTAATTCGGCAGTTAATGGTCAAGTACAAACGACTGCTATGAATGGACTTCATCCGAATGCAACTTATTATCCTATGCAAGTCTTTTACTATCCTACGCCGCCAATATCTCCATCGATTTATTTGCCAACAGGACAAATGCATCCAGGACCTGTTACACTTGTTCTACGAGGTAAATTTCGATTAATATATTATTTTCAAAAGGTAGCAATTATATATATATATATATATATATATATTGTAGGTGACAATACCCAATATTAATGAATCCATACATATATACAGCCAACTTACAAAGTCGTCTTTCGTTTCATCTTTTTCCATAGACAATGCAGTGAAATTTTTGTTTTCTTTTATTGTTCATGCAAGTTAAAATGTACTTCGCTTTAAAAAAAAATATAAACTTCCATTTCTAAATCAGCAGTGATCGACCTGTTGTTTTTTTTATTTCTCGTTGTTCTTTACTCACATCTTCATTACTATTATGCATCTTCCATTGTACTCTCATTTTTTTTCTGTTCCACTTTACATTCTTTAAATTATTAATAATGTATCTTTTTTCGTTTTCGTTTCTTCTTAAAAATATTAGTACTTCCTGTATTTCACAACAAGCTTGATCCCATTGACAAAAAAGTGGTGAAACTATACAAACGGAAAGCAACACATGTTGTTGAATGAGATCTGCCAATACTATCCAAACGTCCGGTTTCAATTATGAATTGTTGCAAAAATAATATGCGTGTCTAATCTCGATCTTACATCGGCGAAAGTTCATGAATGAAATGATGGTTACTTTTAATAGAAAGATTATGCTTAATCCGTAAAAGTCGAATGTCCCTTCTAAGACTCATCGTAACAACGATACAAAAAAAACAATTAATGAGATCTTTTTTAGGTTAAAACCAACATTTTCCTAGTCTAACTTTCTGACACCATATACAAGAAAAAAAGAAACTACTTGAAACTGGCAATCACAGTGTACAATAGTGTTTTTTAAAAGTCGTAAATTTTTGACTATTAGCTTTTACATTCAAAATTTTGTCTGTTGATTGAATCAACATGAATTATCTTTCAACGCTATCTATAAACCTAGCATTAGGCTATCTGATCAAACTGTTCCGCAAATTTTTAATCAATCAACCAATAAATTATAAAAATTTTCAGAGAATGGTCTTCGAAAAACAAAGAATTCGATCTGAGTTACCTGAAATATCCTATCAACATCAGTATAAGCTAAGTATGGCTGAAACAATATAGGAATTCTTTTTTGATTATTATACATCCTATTACTAGTTCTTGGAATGAAAAATCAACGGATGGTTTTCTGTCACTTCCACAATCGTCGAAAAAATTTCATCATTCTTAAAATTTTTTATCTGCGCTTTGGAAAAATCGACTCCTCTCCAATCATTGAGTTGTGTCTGTATTTTATGATTCTGCTCTTGTCGAGCATTAAAATGAAACTTATGTTTATGAACCAAAAATGCTTAACGGGTGGTCGGAAAGTTTTGGGACAAAATGTTCGTTCACTTTTGACCCGCTTAAAAGTATCTTCGATGAATCAAAATCTATGCGTTAGAACCAGAATTTTGTGCTCTTTCCGAATATGAGCTTA
>OENM01000619.1:42763-70393 GCA_900239745.1 Rotaria magnacalcarata
TAAGCTCATATTCGGAAAGAGCACAAAATTCTGGTTCTAACGCATAGATTTTGATTCATCAAAGATACTTTTAAGCGGGTCAAAAGTGAACGAACATTTTATCCCAAAACTTTCCGACCACCCGTTATCATAGTCATCACATGATCGTTTTTTCAAACCTAACATTGACTAGGAGTTATCTGAATGTGCTTCATAGATAAGCATTATATTGAAACGGACAAGTTCTGAATATTGAAAATATGCAAAATACTACTGCAACTAGTTCATTTTGTTATAAAAACAAAAACAAAAACAAAAATAAATAAAGTTATTTCAAAGAGAAAAATCTTCTGACAAGAATTAAAAGAAAATGTGACAATTCTTTTCTTTACTACCGAATGCTCCTTCTATAGAACAATCTGTATCTCTAAAGAAACAAAATAATTGATTCTTTTCAACTATATTATACACACAATGAAGGTACCGAATCACTATTCTAGTTCCTATGACTATCACATAATTTTTTTCGACATTTAATGATTAACAAATTTATATCAGTCATTTAGATAATGTTTATTAGATAGAGGGACGGACAACATCCTCTAAATGCGTGAAATGGTGCAATTACCAGCAGAAATGCTTCCACCTGCAGAGATCGACAAATAATCCATACCATAGATTCGTTTCCATTTCACTATAAGGAGGCTTCTCAAGGAGAAGTGGATATTTTACTGTAGAGATGGTTCATTTTCAAGCAGAAATTTATAAACCATATCCCCCAATTCAAGCAGAAGTCGATAACGGTTAAGCAGAAATTACTCACACTTGCTACCGGCGTTCCGCTAGTGTCTCTCTCTTCCCTTACCCACATTCTGTCCCCCTCAGCGGCATTTTCGCCTAAAAATTCAATGACAATTTTCTAAGTAAAAGGAATCTTGAAAATATTTGTAGGTTAACACATGAATTTTTTAAAAATAATCTTCCAAAACCAAAGATAGGTTCATCGTATTTTTCTACATCTTGCGAAACTAAACTTTGTTTTCAACGGTGATTTTCTGTGTTTCTGTATAGAAATAAGAATATAATTCAATAATTATAAAAGAGATATTAATTGAAATAAAATATTAGCAAGAATAAGAATTCGTTTAGTGAAAATGTTTTTGGATATTTTATCATAGTAAAAGCGAGGGAACAAAACAAATTTGCCGTAGTAATATGTTATATTTATTAATAGTCAAACAATGTTTAAGTATCAAATTGATTTCATTTTTATTTTACTTCAAGATCAAAAACAGAAATATTCTATGTCAATATTGTTGTACACCAATAGCTTCAAAAAAAAACTTTATCGAACTTTAATTTACCTGTAGGCTTTTTCTAGGTAGAAAATTTCGGAAGCATTTAAAAGTTATTAAATGAAAGTAATTCTACGTTATCACCTATTCAGGTTTTTTTATTTTTTTCCATCGCGTTACTAGAAAAACTATGAAACTCATTCTATTAAAAAAGCGCTCTATTTGGTGAGTTTCTAAATGATTTGTAATATGCGAGTTCCACATTTTAGCCCAGCAGCTCTGCAGTGAAAATCTTTTTCTATGGAAAGTAGTGGCGCACTCTACATCTTCAGATTAAAATTGTAACTTTTAGTAGAATTAAAATCTCATCCAATTTGACATGGTTATACTCAAGGGGGAAAAGCGGCTCCTGATGGATTCCAGAATCCATCAGGATCCATAGAATCCGCTAGGATACATTTTGATTAATGAGTTTACCGGAATATTTTAAATAGTTTGCAGTCGCTAAGGAGAACAGTGAGACTCGTATACGTAGGATCTATGATTTTCATCGTGTTTTGAACATACAAAAAGAGAAGAACCGAAGGATTTATTTGTCATATTATTCTATGACTGGGCATGTGTTACAATAGTGCTGAAAAACATTATTTAGCCTTTTTGTAATATAGACGATACTGTTGAAGCGAAGAATACTATTTTGTTTCTACCCATGACTTTGTCTGTGTATTGATTAATTCTTTATGTTAAATTGCAAAGTTCTAACAAGTACATCAGTATGACTTGGTTTGCAACGATCGATTCAAATATATGAACTCACAGCTATATACAAGTTTTGTTTTGAAATATACGAGTGAATGCTATAGCAAAAAGTGAAAAATACATGAATCGTTACTGCTTACTACGTACCAAGGTTGATCAAAACGGACTCGTTTACGGTCTGTTTATCGACAGTAAACGATGTCACAACGGTATATTTACGGCAGTAAATAGACTGTATTTGCCCGTAATACCTGGCACAGTAATACGGCACCGTAAATGGGACTGCATTTTCATGGTTTACGGCTGTTTGTGTTCCGTACTCTCATGATCATACGGTGCGTATTACTGCGCCAGATATTACGGCAAACTTTCGTCCGGAAAATAGTCGTAAAGTAACCGTAAACCGCCGTATACGGCCCGTACTGTTCGACCTGAGTAGTTAATAAATTCATCACTCTATCCCATATTTTTATAAAAAAAAATTCAAATTTCGTGTGTTTCATGGGATTTACAAGTTATTTTTTTAAAACTTTTCCCTTGACAACAAATAGAGTTGCTGGATAATCTTGTACAGGATGTTAATGATTACGAGACTTTATGTTGCGAAGACGAATATCAATCCAAGAAGCTACACCCAGGTGAAAGAAAACGTTCCGTAAACGGCATTAAACGTCGTAATAACGGTGTAAAACGTTAAAAAACGCGCCGTAATCCGTCAGGCCGGATTACGATGTCAAAACCGGAGAAAAACGATGGCCGTTTTCTATTAAAAAAACGGCCCTCAAAACGAGCTGACGAATTCCGGCGAAATAAGGTGAAAAACGACGCCTTATTTCACCGTTTTCTAGCCGTTTCCTGGCTTTTAAGACGCCGTTTCAGACGGTCGGAAGATTCTCCTGGGCAATAGAAAACCTTAAAAAGCAACTTAGTCTAACGGGATAAGTCATTATATTAGACTAAAAAGAAAGCAAGTGACAGGGATAAAGAGTTGATACTGATTTTCAAACATCCACCACATTGATAAAAAAATCCGGATAATAATTTACCCCTGCACTTAAAAAATCTCCATTAAACCCTTCAAGGTTTTATTACGATGTGTTGAACTCTTTTAGCGTTTATTAGTCGAAGGGTTTTTGACGCTATGGGTTTATGAAAACTCAAGGGGTATATGATGGGCACATAAGGATTCATTATTCTACGATTTTAAGATAAGAGTATATCCTTCAACGGATGATAGTAGATTGTTATTCGCTTTCAAGGTAGAGGTATTTTATTCTTCGTTATCGGGTTTACTATTTTGCTTTTTCGTTAAAAGGGTGCATCACTCTGCCTTTCTGGGTAGACTAAGCTACCCTTCTCAGAAACAGTTCATTATTCTACGCCTAAGGGTAGATTCTGCTACCATTTCTTGCTAAGGGTTTAGTATTCCACGTTCAACAATTGATTCATCTACATCTTAACAAAAAGGGTTTAGTACTGTACGTGAATGTTCGATTCGATGCCTCTTTATTGACAGGTTCTTTTTAATCTACTGAAAAATATCGACTTATCTACCTTAGCATCTCAATGGATAGTTTCATCGTCGGTTGAGGGTTGATTCTACTTCTCTTTTGTTGAAAGAAGTTCATTGCTCATAGTACAAGGGTTGATCTTTCCACTCTTTCGTTGAAAGGGTTTATCATTCTACGTACAGAGATCGCTTGTTGTACTGTCTGATCGGAAAGGTTTATTAGTCTACGCACAGAGGTTGATTATTTTACCTTTGCGTCAAAAATGGTTTTTAGGATCTGGGTCTGGTTAATGCTATTTTATACAGCCACCCACCCACTACCCCAGTCGAAGAAAACGACCAGTGAACGGTCGTATACGATACAAATACGACCCGTTTTACGTGCCGTATTTTCCCCGTATAACAGGGGCAGTAATACGGTCGTATGTTCTATAGAATGCGATAATATTACGCCGGTTTACGGTGGTCCGTTTTGATCGACCTGGGTAACTCCATGAAAAGAAATAGTAACATGCCCATCGTTTTTTTTGCGCTGATCAAAACCGAAAGGAAAATATGAATCACTTATTTGGTAAACTTGCGATGTACATGAAACAATGTTTTGATATGCGATAATAGGAAGTAGTAAAATTAGAGTCACATTTCATTGACTCAGGTAAACACTTTATGTTGGAAAAAAAGAAAAAATATGTAACGCCAATAATATATACAAAGTAATATCTCTTGCAGACTCGCATTAAAAAAATAAGCATTTTGATATCGGCTGGTAAGTAGTCTTATTCGATCATCGATATTTTTGCAATAGCGATGTTTGATTTTTACAATATAGCAGAGTAGATAATAATGACAGCAAAAAAGAGGAAAGATAAACATGCATTTTTGTGTTTAATATGAAGATATTGAAAAAACTGAGATAGAAAGTGCTACAGAGGCTCCGCTGTAACTTAAATCGATTCACAAAATAGAAATCTTTTCTTTATTATTCTTTTTTTCCTATTTATGCAATACAGCCCACACCCACACCCACACCCACACCCTTCAAGTTGCTCAATATGAAAACGATATATCAGATGAAGGGGTGGTGGAAGAAGATTATAAAATACATGGAAATAAAAGAACCATTGAAAAAATGACATCAAATAGTTGGATTAAAAGATACATTTGATAATGCTGATAAAGCAGAAGCATCAATTGAAAATCAATTGTCAAAACATTACAACACTATACAGAAGATGGGATAAAAGTATATTAGAGATCCAAAAAACGTTAAATGCTGTGATCATCAATGTTTTCCTGAGGTGATTTTTTCGTATTCTTGACCTGTGAAGACTTCAAAATTTGCCCACAGCGCATAAATATCTTGCTCCAGAAGCACAAGAAACTGATGCACATTAGCAAGATGGCTTCAGTAGGGCATTCAGTATTTATCTATTATATCATGCAGATCGTGATAGAGTAACCGTGTATGAAACGGAAGCTGAATACGAACATCACGATGACGCATCGCGAGGTGTTGGTGAAGTTGTTAAAAATTAAATAGAAGATTTATTTAAGCTTAATTTCTACTAGTAAAGCTTAGTTTTTTACTGATTAATTTTGTATTTATTACTGACCAAATTCTTATTTTTTACTGATATAAATTCAAATGTTTTACTGCTACTTACATTAATACACTGACCATTTTAGAATTAATTACTGGTCATTTTAGTACTGACCGTTCAATATTTATACTGACCATTTCCATATTTTTTTTACTGACCACTTAAATGTTAGCCTATCTAATACTCTATTTTGCTTGATGGAGCATGTTCCTGTATAAGTTTATGATTTCTGCTTGAATCCATTATTCCTTAAAGAATAGTCAATGATAGACATTTATCTATATCTATATCTATATACATAAAGATTCTTTCTTTTTTATTTCACCTTGTTGAAAGCATGTCCGTCTATAAATTAAAGATTTCTGCTTGAAACTAGTTCACTTTGAAAAACAGTGAATAATAAACATACGTATGTATATATATATATTCTCTCTTTTCCATTTCTCTTTAAAACGTATGACTTTATGGGGGTGGTTCATTTCTGCTGAAAATGTAACCATTTCCTGATCTATTGGTCCCATCGTCCATTGCTGATTAGATATGAACCATAGTAGTTATCCATGCGCAACATTGATCAATTCAGCTTTTCTTTCGCAATATAGAGTTGCAAATTTTGGATCCTTGCAACATTTACTTCAATAACAGTAAATAAACCATCAAATTGGGAATTTCTACAAAATCTTGTTTTTTTTTAATGAATTCCAGCAAAGCAGCATCGTTTCACTGAAGTTGAATTACATACTTATTTGTTTCTTTTATGTATACATATAATAGACCATTATCAAAGTAAAATATTAAGTGGTTAAAATCATAAGAATATTTAACTATAATGAAGTAAAACTACTAACTAATATTTGACAAGAGCAGAAAATAACGTGAGAAAAGAATTTTGTTCAATAGTTAAGACAAATAAAACACAACCTGATAAGACACGAATCGTTGATGTCAAAATGAATATGAAAAGTAATATAAATAGCATTGTTCAGATTTACAAAATAGGAAATTTAAAATATGTTTTTTAAAAGTTGTTCGACAATTATCAAAATTATGTAATTTCTAAAATTTTCATGATTCTGTACTTCGCAATTTAATTATCGAGCTGATAGACGTTTCAGTCTATTACATTTATCTTTAGATATTTCTATTTCAACTAACTTTCTCGACTCTATAACAAGATGTAAATAGTATTAAATTTTACTTCTGTGATATTAACTCCCGAATCTATGCGACCCCTTTATTATCTGTCACATTACATCTACTTGATATGCTGTACTTTCGAACCAATCTATATATTGTAAGCTATCTTGTTTTTTGCTTTCTACTACTGTAGCTCACATGAAAATACTACAAGCGCTTTCATACATTTTGACTATTTTGTTTCAGAAGATTTATTCCGAGTATCTACATGGACGCAAGAGCAAATCTAATTTCATCGGCATCAAATCGGGAAGGACGACCATTACGTCGACGTGGCGTTTCATTCAATGTTTTGCCAATTCGCGAAGAACCACCGTCAATAGTTCCATCAGAAGCACCTATTCTTCTTGATTATTCTTCAATTCGTGAACGTAAACAACTTAGTTTAAATGATTTTTTACATTCAGACAATCCCATTACCTTCTTCCTGTTTACATTTTGGCATGCGGCCTGTTTTTTTGCTCAACTTTTTATATTACCATTTGTCATTATCAAATATCTCTATCTTTTAATGTTGCGAGTCTACGGTGTGCGACGTCCAACTACATCAACCACAACCAGTGATCTTTTCTCAGACTCATCTTCATCATCGTCACCATCACAACAGAGACCCATTGTTTGGATATTAACATTTATAGATTACATTATTATTCAATTGAGTAGACTACCAGAGACTATGAAACATTGTATTAATTCAACATCTAGACATATTGATGGAACTGTTTCAAAATCATTCAATCTTTTGGATGGATGTGTTAGTCATCTGATGACAAGAACATATTCCGTGTTTAAAAGTAAAGTTTTCCCAAAAAGTACTTATGTGGAATCGAAAACAAAGAGATAAATTTGATCTATTTAAAAAAAATTTTCTCCATTAAAAATGAAACAAAGTGTAGCTGTTCGTTTGTGTTCATCCGTTTTTTTTGTACGTTTTTTCTATATCAAATACTGACGAAAGAAAAAAACAAACTTCAGTTTAGTTTTCTCATATTGCTTGTGATAATGCTTTGTAATGACTATTAGCACCAATAAACAATCGAACTGAACCCCATTCATTCATTAAATGATTAAGCTCTGATGCACCATTATGACTTATGTTGGTTTTCTCACGAATCTTATGTTCAAAATTGTTTTGTGAATCAAGATAAATTGGTAGTAAAGAAATTAATGTTAAATGATTATGTTCAATTAACTTTTTTTGATCACTTATTGATAAATTTTTTACCGATGAAATTGGCTTACAACATAGATGATTTTCATGTATATTATCTTTAGTTATTTCATCTCTACGACATGAACATGTACCATACACGTAGAAATAGTGGCATGAAATTATGGAAATTAATATATGCTTACGAGTTTTGCATTGATGGTATAGAATGAAATATATTTGGATTAGAAAAAGGACTACGTCCATGATTTATTCGCTTGGGATTTGTTTTCGATCCGATTTCTGTTAAGAAAGCTGTTGAGTTCTTAACTTGTGATGTTAAGATAATATTTCTTTTTGATAAGGATGTTTTTCTCTTTGCAGTATGCTTTCGTTTACTGGATTTTTTTCTTTTTGCTGAAATCACAGTTTGACGATTGGATTTTGTCGCTCTCTTATTAAAAGTGTTTTTTTGCGATGTGGCTGCAATTGAAAGATGGAACAAGTAAAAAATGAATCATTGAATTCAAAAGTAATAGTCTGAATTCGTTGTGATACCGGAAATAAGTATTATTTTAGACTGGTTTCAATCGTAATTGTTGCATAATTTTTCATATTACAAAATTATGACGCTCTCAATAGCTATCATTTGTAATATGTTGATAGAAAAAGAATCATACCGTTTAAGTATGTGAGCCAACAAATTCATTTTTTATTGAAAACAGCGGAAAAAATATCAATTCCTTTATATTTAGTAAACAAAAAACTGAGGTACTCGTCAAACTCAAATTACTGAACAGAGAAGTTCAGGCAATTAAGATTTCGACACAAATTATATGTATTTGATATAGAATAGAAAAGAAAAAAATGATTTGTACAGCTTACCAGTAGTATGTTTTATTTTTCTCAGTGATTTAATCTCATTCATATTTGTTTGAGGCGTTTCTTGAATAGTTTTACTTATTTTATTCGTCGCATTGATATTCTGCTGTTCTGTTTTCAATGATGATACGGGTGGTTGTAATGTATCTTTTTTATTCTCGTCATCATCAATATGATGAGAATCATCATGTAAAACGAGTCGATAAGAATCATACGAAGAATGATGACTATCATTTTGAGTTGATGATGATAAATTGCAACTCGGTTGTATATTACACAAAGAATCAACAAGAGATTGTTCTGCATTATTCCTATGTCCAATAGCATTGATATTCGTACGTTTGTGTACGACCGATCGAGCTGTAATTGTTGGCATTTTTCGTTTGCTTTTTCGCTTAAAACGTTGTAGAATAGGCTTTCGAAATATTTGAAAGTTACGAGAAGTTGATAACTTCACTTGCTGATTTTCAAATGCAGTTGAATTATTTCGTTGTTGTTTCTCACGAATCAATTTACCTTTCGAGTTACTATTTCGATGCCAAAATGCATTTGATGATTTCGGTAATCTTAGTGATGCTCGACGATGTCTCATCATTCCTATTGAATCATAGTCACAGAAACATGGTAGCAAACCATATTTTTTTGAAAGCAATGATGTAGCAGTAATAATTGTACAATCTGAAACAATTGTGCTTGATTCTCGTCGTTTTTTAGAATCAATTTGCAAAGCTACATCAGTCGTTGATTTATGACTACAAAATCGTGACATATGATAGATGAGCAAACGAAAATAAGTAAAATTTCAAATCGAGAGTTATAAATTAATATTTTATATGAAAGAAAAAAAAATGTCAATATTTGAAATACTTTGGCGCGTCTTATTATTTATTCTTCAACTGTTTTATATAAACCATGTATAAAATTTATACTTCATATTTACTAATAATCAAAGAGCAGTATTTGCTTGAGTCTCTATAAAATACAGAAAAATCCATAGTATCAAAATAAATCGATCTGTTCCTTTGTTATAAATGTATTTAAATTAAAAAAAGATTGTTTTTTTACATCATAGAACAAGCTGAATAAGTCGTAGTAGCATATCTTTTGTTAATTGTTGCATTTGATCATTAAAATAAACATCTCGACGATTTTTTTGTATAAATTCCACACATAAATTAATAACATCATTAAGAATAATATTGTCAGGTTGATTAAGATCTGATGACGTTGAAAAAAGGCCTGATTGAACATATAATTTTAATACATTTGTTTTATTGATAATTTTCTTCAAATTTTCAAATGCTTGATCATAAATTGGACTTAAATAATATTCATCTGCTTTACGCATTAGTTCAAGACATGTTTCATATTGTAAAACAGGTTCAAGTGTATCCGTATAAATAAAATACAGTATTTGATAAAATGCTTCATATGAAATATTATTTATTTTTATTGGCTTTTGAATATCTGATGGATATTCATCAAATAATTGAGCAAAATAAACACATCGATTACTAAGAATATTACGATAAGATGAAATTGTTCGTCCATTATCAAGTTCAAATGTAACATCAGCTAAACAATCATCGGTAAGTAATTGTTTTAAATTTGCTGTTAATTCTTTATATGACATATCGTTGTGAGATGTATATCCTATTAACTTAATACAATCTATTTCACACCAATTTCCAGCAGCACTACAATTAATATCGAGACGAATTTGGTCTATTATTCCACATGATAGATTTGAACATGGCAACGAAAAAATACGAGCTAAAATATGGAAATAATTTTCTTGAAAAATAAAAAAAGATTTCTTGTAATTGTATATTACGCACATTGTCCCTCTACATGTGGTGCTTCTGTTTGCCAAACGGTTTCCCAATCATCCTTATCTCTACCTATTTGTTATTTAACAAAACAGAACACAAGAGAAAAAGCAATTTGGAAGAATTTTTCTACATACTATTGCGTGCAGATACTCGAATAATAGCACCAGGATTGTAAGTTTCATATATGTCAATTTGATCCGGATGAACAGGTCGGTCAAAGCCAACAATAACAAATTCATCGACTGCTCGATTACCCTGAGCCCATGCACCAGCTATATCACCTATTTATTTAAATTGATAATAAATAAATAAATAAATAAATAAATAAATAAATAAATATTTTTTTTTACTATCATACCATGTCGAGGGAACACTTTTGGTGGTCCTATGATTTGATTCGCAGACCATGTGCTATCATTATATTGAGATGAAAACTGAAGAACAGTTGAAACCCCTTTAATAGTGATACAGGTATTGGAACAAGTACAACATGAATATAAATTATAAACTTACATTGCTCTTCTCGTTTCCATACGTGTGAAACTGTCGCATTCGATTCGGTCATTGAATTTAAAAAATTGTTTATGAATAAAATTTTGATTAATTTTTTTCAAGCAAAATAGAAAAATAGAAAAATAGTGAAATCTTTATCCTTGTGCAATAGCGACAATTTTACTATGACAGCATGTATCTTAACTGTCAACAATAAAAAAAGGAGCACAGCGCTTTGTCGGGTGCAGAGTTTTTTTTTCCGTTCTGAAAGAAATATTGTCACTGGTGACCCGATTATTTTTCTTTGCATAAGTTTATCTTACTATTGCACCATCAATAAATATGACTCGCTGTTTTATTGATTGTAATAAATATTTTACATGCGTATATTATTCTATCCATAAATATTTCTCCATTTTAAATAGTAGTAGAATAATAGAAACAATCTAAGCTTAACTAGCAAAATATAGAATAATAACGTATTATTGTTAACATAAAAAGAAACATTGATTAGATGTCTCTCATTCTCAGTCGCCACATATTGAAGAAAATTTATGATTGCTAGATGCTATTAGCCGTTTAGAGAGGATGATGAAATGGAAAAAAATAAATATGCATGAGAATGAGAAACATTACTTTTGTAATTTGTGGTATAGCTGAACACTACTCATTCCATTTTTCAGTTTCTAGAAATACAAAATATGAGCAATTCAACAGAAAATAGTACTTCAGGAGCGGCGTCTATCACTAAGGTAAATTACTGTACGAATTATAAAAACGTTATTCTTATGATAATGGAATAAAAATCAATTTTACTTAAAAATTTATTTAGAAGTCTACTTCTTCTTCTTTGCAAAATGATCTTCTCTTACATTTGAATACACACAATGAATTAAATACATGGTCTTATGCAAATGAACATAATATTGATCATCAACTTGTCATTGGTACTTTTCGTAGTATTCAATCGATGGGTGATGTAAGTAATATTTAATAAATTTAGTTTATGTTATGTTCTAGTAATTTTTTGTTTTCAACGAAAAGATTATTAGAATGGAACAGAAAACATCACGGTCAATAGCACCAACGGATGAAGGAAAAATATTAATTGTCAATGGTAGTTATGAATACAATCTCTTTAAAGCAGTTCCTGTTGATAAAGGCATTGAACAACCTGAACTTATGGTAAGTGTCAATTTTACTTAGATATTTTCTTACATTGGAAGTCATTTCGAGAAAAGCTAGTCAAATCAGTTAAGAGTAGTGATCGTTGAGTTCGAATCTATCTTGCATGATTCTGTAGATCAATAATTAATCTGATTTTAGAAACTACCAAATGCAAATATTGGCTTTGCTAAAGCGATGTCTAATGATTGGTTACAAGTTGATAAATCATGTAAACCATATATAGTCAAACGCAAGGTAAACGAGTGTGGACGTGAATGATGAGAATTTCTTCACATGATTTCCTCTGATTCATCAGGATTTGTATCTTGATGCGGTTATCTGACACATCTCAACTCGTTCATGTTTTTTGTTTTGTTAAATTTAAGGTTGATAATGTTCATGATGATATAAAAGATTTGCTTATACGTATTCAATCAATGCAACTATTGGATCCAAATGCTAAAGAAGTAGTTGACTTGAAAAAAAGGAAATTGGTTGAAGATGTGTAAGATTTATTTCACTGTTTATATGTTAAAAGTCTTACATGTATTGTTTTCGTAGTGTTGTCAATTATTTTATTGTTACAAAATTAGCTGGTTTTTCAACAAACATAGCCAAAGGTGAAGCTGAATTAACAGCAGACATGTTACAAACGTAAGGAATACATATAAAAAAACGATTCTTTTATGTATTTATTTTTAATATACAATTATTAATATTTCAGTGGTTCATGGAAATCTTTAAATTTTAAACAATACAATTTTAATGCAAAAGGAATGATTCCATCCTATGGATGTTTACATCCATTATTGAAAGTTCGCACTGAATATCGGCAAATATTTCTTGAGATGGGGTAAAAATTTTGAATCATTAACTCGATAAATTGAATAGCTTGTTTGTTTTATTTATATTATGTAGTTTTACAGAAATGCAAACAAATAATTATGTTGAAAATAGTTTTTGGAATTTCGATGCACTTTTCACTCCCCAAAAACATCCAGCACGTGATGCACAAGACACATTTTTCTTGTCCGATCCAGCAATAACAACTAAATTTCCAACGGATTATCTTGAAAAAGTTAAACAAGTTCATTCAACCGGGGCTTTCGGTTCAATAGGTTATCAATATGATTGGCAACTCGAAGAAGCACAAAAGAATGTTTTACGAACACATACAACTGCTGTTAGTACACGAATGCTCTATAAATTGGCGCAAGAAGTATGTTAAAAGTATAAATAAGAATGATGAAATTTGTAAATTATTCTGTCTAGAAAACATTCAAACCAGCAAAATATTTTTCAATAGATAAAGTTTTTCGAAATGAAAATCTCGATGCAACACATTTAGCTGAATTTCATCAAATCGAAGGTTTAATTGCTGATTATAATTTAACATTAGGCGATCTTATTGGTATTCTTTATGAATTCTTTCGTAAACTTGGTAAAGAAATATTTTCTTATATTTCTAATAATAAATATACTATTTGATTAGGCATGACTAAGCTTCGTTTCAAGCCTGCTTATAATCCATATACTGAACCATCGATGGAAGTTTTTAGTTATCATGAAGGTACTAAAATAATTTCTTTTTTTTGTGTATTAACCAATTATAGTGAATTACAATTCGATAAAATTTAAGGTTTGAAAAAATGGATTGAAGTTGGAAATTCAGGAATGTTTAGACCGGAAATGTTACTTCCGATGGGCTTACCAGAAAATGTATCAGTTATTGCTTGGGGTCTCTCACTCGAACGGTAGGAATTACGTTTACTTTTTTGCGTTTTTCGAGTTATTTTAATTCGTGCCTTTTCTTTTATTTTCTTTTTAAGTCCAACAATGATCTTATATGGTATCAATAATATTCGTGATTTGATTGGACCTAAAGTTGATTTGGAAATGTGCCGAGAAAATCCAATCTGTCGCGTGATTCCAGCTAAAGCTGAAGACTAGACACAATTTCTGATATTTATATCATTTTATTATTAAACTTTTATTGTGACTTTGCTTGTGTTGCTCATGAAAAAGAAACAAGAAAGATAAGCAAAGTAGACAATAAACAAAGCTTTTGTTTTTCAGATGTATTCAGTTCGTGGTGGCAAACTTAATTTGAAAGGTGTTGATGATCATTCTTCACATGCAAAGAAAAGAAAGAAACATTCATCGTCGTCATCATCGTCGAAGAAATCAAAACCAGTCATTGATAATGATGAAGATGATGGAGAACAAGATTTTGTACAGTAAGCGACTTTCTTCTCGATAATCAAATACGAATTTGAAAATGTATTTTTTCGTATAGGCATGGTGGATGGTGGAAAGTAACAAAATTTCATGAAATCAATGGCAATATTGCTATTGAATTCGGTACAAATAGTTATGTTCATTCGCTAGATAATGGACTATTTTGTGTTGGTCCAACACGACCCTTTGGTGAAGGGCCTGAACAACAGCAAATTATTACGGCCATTCGAACATCAGAAAATAAAGTTGCTTTAAAATCTGGTTTTGGAAAATATTTAGCTATTAATAAGCATGGTTTAGTTATTGGTCGATCAGGTATTTAAGAAATTTCAGAATAAAATTTTCGTTTATCATTTCTATTTTCTACAGATGCTATTGGAATGCGTGAACATTTTGAGCCAGTTTTTGAAAATGGAAATTTAGCATTATCAGCAAGCAACGATAAATTTATTCGTTTTAATGACGAAGGTGATCTTGTTGCAATGGATGATACTGCAACTGAGGCAAACTTTATAAACATACGATCAAATGCTAAACGTATACATGAAAAAGAACAACGACAAAAAGAATTGCCTGTTGAAGAACAAGGTTCTATTCGTGAGACAGAAATAAATTATATTAAAAAATTTCAAAAATTTCAAGACAAAAAGTTACGTATTAATCCAGGCGATGTAGATGACTTAATTAATGCAAAGCAAACTGGTTTGTTACATGAAGTTTTACTTGATAGACGTGAACAAATGAAAGCGGATCGATATTGTAAATAAACGATGGATAAATTCGAATGAACTTTTGTCGTGCGTAAATAAACTTGATTAGTATTGTGTAATAAAGATACTAAAGATTTACGATTTATCCCGTGTTAGAAAAAAATCATTTTGAATTCATTTATATTCAAATAAATACATATGCTTCATTGGTGCGTAAAATTGTTTTCTTGGCAAAATCATCTCTTTCTTTAGGAATCTAATGGTAATTTGACGAAACTAAAATTTAAGAAGAATACTTCTTGACCTGATTCAATGCTCTATAATCTCTACTATCAATCAAAGCCGAATGTTGAAGAAATAGAAGCTATACATTTGTCAGGTCAAAAGTTCATCGATTTGACATTTCATGTTTTTTCTTTTGATAACATGATCATTTTTTTTAAACCGAAAACAGAAAAAGAAACACATTGAGATCAGTTACATACAATCGCAAAAAATCGTCGTGTTCCAAAACGCAATCCTTGTTTTTTGTTTTTTTCATCTTCGGCAAACACACAGCAGAGTTCTTTAATTAGCATAATCATAACTCGTACAAACAAACAAAGAAACAAACAGGAGCAGCACGAAATTGTAAATAAATCTTTTCATGGGTATCTCTCTCAAATCGTTTAGCCAAATCAAACGAAAAATTTACACAGGAAATATCACAACTGAAAATAACGATACAGATATCAAGGGAAGTTTCTGAATCATTACTAAAACAAAAATCAAGTCAATAGAACATTTATTTCTCAGTTACTACCACTTGCAGATCTATGTTGAGTAACACGTTGTGATTGAATTTCGTGATTTTTTTCTTGAATAAACGAAATAAAACTTGATTTTTTTACAGGATCATCACGATTATTAAAATCCCAATAGAAACTGTTTTCTAGCATCGATCTAAAATTGAAATACACACTAGAAAAATATACAAAAAAAGTAAACTGAGTTTATGAACTACCTCAATGAAGCTACATTAGAAGAATCAGTTGGAGCAGC
This sequence comes from Rotaria magnacalcarata, assembly GCA_900239745.1. Taxonomy (NCBI): domain Eukaryota; kingdom Metazoa; phylum Rotifera; class Eurotatoria; order Philodinida; family Philodinidae; genus Rotaria; species Rotaria magnacalcarata. The sequence goes on from OENM01000619.1 coordinate 58,617, forward strand.
TGGTATTGATGTACGATTCATTTGATTATGAAAATATTTTGTTTGATGAGATTTACTTAATAAAATTGTCCACGGATCTATATTCATGAAATAAGTTAATCGCTAGAGACTGAAACATTTATTAAAGCTTACGTTGAATAAATTTAAATATCCACAAGCCACGAACTTGTATACGTGGTTTTGTTTCGGCGTCGTTATTCGTAAACCATAATGTTTGTTCATTATCAATTTGATTCAATGATCCAGAGGAACATAATCTAGTCATAAAATGCAAATTATTTCTTAAACGGCTAACTATAAAACAATTTTCAATTTATCTACTAATGAATTGACAAACGGAAGATTCGAAGGAACATATTTAGTTTTACTGCATTTCGTCTATAGATTTTTAATTACTCAGTATGATGATAAAATATCAAAATATTCACGAAAAATCAAAAGTACGGATAAGTTTGAAAAAATGATACAAATTTTCAAAACAAAAATACACGTTGCAAAATTGCTGTTGCTTTTTTTCGATCAGTGAAGTCTTAGATTCAAATAATTTATCATATTCAGAGATTGTATTTTCAAATGTAAGAATATATGTTTTTCTAGATAGCTATTAAAAAATTCAATATACATATGATACATTTTAATTTTAATATCGGATTTTTATATTATTCGATTTTCTAAGAACGACATATGTCGGTTCGTAGTACAAGCAACTCTTGTGCGTTTTATATTTTAGTTTTCTATTCTAGTATGAAATTAAGACCAATAGAATAATGTATAAATCTATTCTTGTGGACAAAGATGCGCTTTTTACTTTAGCAACCATGTTTCTGAAAATCCAATAAGATCAAGTTCGATCACTAGAAATCAATCTAATGAGTTCCAGTTTAATATATCTACAGTTTTCCTTCTTCTTATACTATGTTTATATCTTCTTAATGTCAACAAGGTAAGACTATCTATAAGACATCATCTAGAATGTCAATTAAAACTAAAATCTCTCTGGTATCTGATAAGTATAATTCATTAGAAATATAAATTGCCATTTTTCTGTATAAAGATGAATTTTTTTCTCAAATATACTTTTCAAATTGCACATCCATCTGTTCCAAACGTAATTGTTCATGGATCCGAATAGGTACAAGATCAACATGAGCTGGTTTGTTAATTGCTTTTTCAAATAATTTTAACGAATGATATCTAAAAATAAAAGTTCAATAAAGCTTATCAATGAAAATCATGATATCCTACCGATCCATTAGAACTATGGGTCTACCATGTTGAAAAAGCATATTTTCCTTACCAATAAAATATGCATCAATAATATAAATCGCTGATTTTTTACGATTATCTCTCCCCTAAAAACATTGTAAATGTTTTTTTTTAATCAAGAAATAGAAAATATTCACATCATTGAATTGTTCTTGCACACGTTCGGCAAGCAATAAAGTGTATGGTGGCAATTCAACTTTATACCGTCCTTCTAATTGTGTCCAACGTTTATTTGTATTTCTTAAGTCGATAGCATAAACTGAACTTCGCTAGAAAAACAAAGTCAAGAATTATTTTTCAATAACAAAGAAAATTTATTCAAAATAAACTCACACCACATGATAGAAGTAGAATAGGATCACCTAATGAAAGTATACATCGATAATCAAATAATGACTGTATACGATGTTGTTCAAGAATAGTATTTTTAAATAAATTTGGCATATTGCCAAGTATATTTTCGATACCATTTCCAAGCTAGATAGTTCAATTGTATCTTTATCAAAAAGTACCGTACAAAAAAAGTAGTTATTTACTTGATAAAAAAGATCATTTTGAAGGTCATTATACATTAATCTTTTCGGTTTTTGTCTTGGTTCATCTGGTACCTTAAGATTAAAATTATTTTTTTTTTAATTTGAGAAAATCAAAACACTAACCTCCCAAAATTGAAGACATTTCGTACGGATATCACTTTGCCGATCATCTTTCAAAGATGGATTACTAACAAAAGCACGAATCTTTTTTAAATTTCTTATTTGAGTATCGCCCAATCTAATTCAATTCATAGGTAAGTAAATATTCAAATTAATAAAAAACTAAATCCTTACTGATTATTTGAATTTCGAATATACTCATAAAACTTTTGATTTCCTTTTAAAATACTCATGGGGACAATTGATTGAACATCATCTGGTATCGTATCAACTCCATGTTTATTCTGAAGTACATTTATTTCATACATGTAGGCTCGTACAATATCTCGAATATCGCCACGAAGACCTTGACAAATAATATATCTAGAAAAATAAAAAGGTTCAAGTTTTAAAACACATGATTCTTCTCCTTTTTTACCGTTCAGAATTTGCCGGTCGGCTTGTAACTGGTTTATGAATTGATATTCGATCAAATGTTCGATACATTAAATAAATAAGTCCCACGCTGAACGAAGTAAATAAATCAAATAGTTTGCAAACAAAGTGACCACCTAAACAAAGCACAAACTTGAGTAATTAAATCAGTCGAGTAAAAAACTTGATTCTTGTTTAACCTGGCCGTATAATTGACAAAGCTGTTAGGAATTGACATAAATATAATTGTTTACTTAATATCTCTTGAATATTTTCCTGTCCTTCAACCGAGAATCCCTAAAATAATCATCAGATAATGAATATATTAACTTTAGCAATCCTAAACTTACTCCATCAGCCATGACAATATGTACACCTGTATGTTTTGTACATTTATTTACATAATTTTGTAAGGCGTCTATGTTGTCAGACTTGAATATATCACCATCACCATTGACATCTTTCACACCATAATATGTGTCGAACGTTTCAGGTGTGCCAGCAATAAATTTATGTAGAGCAAAATCTGATTTTCCTTTTAATGTAAAACCAAATCCTTAAAAATAGAACATAAAGCAAATGAAATAGAGATAATAAGTATCATTAAGTGTACCCTTTGCACGCCATTGTTTTTTCCATAGAATATATTCACTAAAACCACCAGGACCAGCACAGATATCAGCAAAATAAAATGGTTCATCTGGATGAACAAGTGATCGCTAGATAATATCGAATAGATTAGAATCAATTTTGGAAAATAATTAATTACTTGATTATTAGGTGTTTTAGGATCAGTAAATATTCGTCCGAAAACAGAATCAATATTGGCCATTTTAACTGCAGCTCTATTTAATATATAGATAGAATATTTTACACTATGATTTTATTGACATACCGATTGAGAAAAATCGATGCTCCAATTGTTTCGTAGACATTACTTCGTGCTCGAGCTTCTTCCATTTCTTTTTGTGGTAATTCATCAAATACAGTCTAAAATAATGATAACTTATTAGAAAATGTATATTTTTAATAAGAAAAAAATTTACTTACTTTTCCACTTAGCATTTCTCTTAAAATATCTTCATCACAAAATTCAATTTCATCTTGGATTATTTTCTTTTTCTAAGTTTAAAAATAGTACATATATTTATGTATTAGTATTTTTTTTTAAATAAGATATTGAAGTTATATATACCGGTCCAAGTTTGATCCATTCACGCATTTCATCGAGATTTAATGAAGCTTCTAAATGATCGCTCGATGAGCACCAATAAATTTCTTCTTCTACGGGAGCCTGTAAATACCGTATAGAATATAAAATAGATGATGAAAATAAAATATATTTACAGGATCATTTTCAAAATTCCATTCAACTGTTTCATCACTGAATTTTTCATAACTAAAACCAAGACCACGACGTCCTCGTTGTTTACTCTCTTCAACTAATTTTGTTGGACCTTTAGAATTACGACCGAGGCCATGCTTTTCATCATAACCCATGTTTTTCTAAAAGCAATTAGACATTGAAATTTTCAGATCTACACTAAATTATTTATCACCATCATTTTAGCTGTAACAGATGAATAATCACTGGACGATGGCGGAGTTGGTAATGTGGATAGTCCATCGTTTTTTGACTTTTTCTTTGGTGGTGGTGTGCCATTTAATGATGGTAATAATTCTCGTTTTACACTAGCTGTCTCTTGGTTGCCCATTTGATGATTTGGGTTATAAACCATCGATAAATCATTTTTAGTTGTTATAAGATTATTCGTACTTGGTAAGTCTGTTTCATACAATGATGAGACTGAATCATATTCAGAATTTGTAGATGTTGATGAAAATGATGAATTAAGGCTATCAAATGGACTCCACAGTGATGAAGTTTCCGATGATAAAGGTTTAAGAATTGATGTATGTGGTGAATAATGTGTTTGACTAATGGTTGAATCAGTATTTTCCACTATACTTTGATTATTATCGGCGGATGAACGATTCTCTAAATGGATGATTGATATAAAAATTCAAATATCTTTGAAGTATCTCGAATAATTTGAATAAACTGCAAACTGTCATTTTGCCGCAACAACTTGAAATATTAGAGTACTAAGAAAAATGAGCAGATCAAAATTTTCTGACTCTTACGATAGAAACAAACAAATATTACACGAAAATTTTATTTATCTGAATTTAATTTTACTTAGTTAGTTCTCTAGAAGCTTAAATAATTTCTCTTTCAAGTCTTGTTTTTTCATCTTAGAGAGTATTACTTAATTGGCATAGTTTCTGAAAAACTACGATCGAGAACTCCTTACATAGAAATTTCAGTAGGAAAAAACGTTCTCTTGAAGGTATTTTTCTGTTGATTCAGTGCAAATAAATACAAACTTACTTTTAGAATATAATTTAGAAGACAACTGTTCATCATCTTCATTGGCTTTTCGTTTCTTAGACATTGACATCTAAAAAAAATTCTTTTTCTTAGTTTGATTGTAGAAACACAACTTTTTAAATTCTTTCTTTTTTAAATTCATCATCATCTTTATCAAGAATAATAGCAAATACAATAGCAAAAAAAAGAGAATTCTTCAATACATTCATATATAAACCATAGTCAGTGTTAAATTAAAGATTTACCTATAGTTTTGCATTCTATGCAAGATGCAAGACAAAAATTTAAAAAAAAAGAATCGATATAAAAGTTTTCCTTTTCCATTTCATAATAGATTAGAAGAAAATTTCTTTTATTATGTTACATAGCTTCTTCATCTGATAAATCATCTTCATCTACCATCATACTACCAGCAACATTTGATACAAATTGTCGACGAGGAACGTTATTATTATTATTATTTGGTGAACGAACTGAGAATATGACTGACTCATCTTTAACAATTAAATTTGCTTTAATTACAGCTGAACGAAGTAAAAGTGCTCGAGTAAGTTTTTCAGATTGTTTTGTTATTGTTAATGCATGTTGATATGCATGCCAACGTTGATCGGTATCAGCAACATATAAAATTTTATTTTTTGAATCAATACGAGCTTTGATTTTTCCTGAACGAATTAAATGAACAAGTTCATCTTCAAGTACATCGATTGTAGTATTGAGTTGACGTGCCATGAGTGTCATACTAGCATTTTTATATGGTAAAAAATATGTAATAATTATTCGATGACGAATTTCATAATATAATGTACGTATATGAGGCGATAGATATTGATCTAATGCAAATATGGGTTCAAGCTGAGACATTATAGCTAGACAAGATGAATATGATGTTTCATAAAATTGATGAAGAATATCACGAATCGATGGTTCTAATTCTAAATACTGTTTCACATTTGTTGACATTATTATCAACCGATGTATTTCTGATCGCTCAAATGTTGCTAAACTGCATAGACAAACATATTGAATTAATGTTTGCGGTGACATAAGATCCTAAAGAAAAATTTAATAATTAAAGAATATAAAAATATTTTCGAGATTGCTGTAGATGGAAGAAATTAATTTAGTAAAAGTATTTGGTACATTTTGAGAACAAACACTAAATACACTATCTCATTCAGATAGATCTATTGGATATTTCAAAGTCCTATGTTCTACTAGAGATTAAATTGAAGAATAACATTATATCTTTTCGTATGGATTAGAAAAAATCGTGCCGTAGATAATTTAAAGAAAAGAATAATAGAAGATTTTTCTTTTTCTCAAATGAAATGTTCTGAAAGGTTGAATATTAATATGAATATGCATATGAGAACCAACTAATTTGAAAATATTTTACTTGAAACTGATTTGAGCAGTGATCAAATGAAACACCGAGAAAATGACGTGCCGCTGGTTTATATCGTTTGGTTGCTAATTCTGCAAGGCCAGCATAAACTTTTAAACGTGATGCTAGTACCGCATCAGATGCAATAATTGTATTTGTAGTTGATGTACTTGATACTTCCATTGGATTAGTCATTAATGTTAAAACTGATTGTGTTGTTGTTGTTGCTGCTGTGGATTTTGCTGTGGATTCAAGACTTTCAATAGCTTGTTCAGCTTTATTAACATAAGATAAGACATTCGACCAATTTTGCATATAAAATGATGCTTTAATCACATTCATACACATTGTTATCATGTGTCTGGGAGTCACACAATAGTCTCGTGAACGTACATAACAACGGACAGCATTAAAAAAATCTCCAGCATCTAAATAGTGATCACCAAGATCATCATGGCCACGACGTATTGAATCTTTTATGGAATTTGTACGAAAATTTCGTAAATCAGTATCAAGTTTTTCAAGTTTATGAACATAATTACGTTGTGTTCGTTCATACCATGCCGCATCGAAATCATTTGGTAAAGGTATATTTTGTTTCTTGATTTCATCAAGTATCTAAATATTATTTTGTAATTAAAATTTAACACGGAGAAAAAAATATTATTATTTTACTTGTTTATAAAAAGCAATAAAATGTGTTTCTTGTATATATTTAAAACTAGTTAATAGAGTGTCATTACGTAACATTGGACAATGATCAGCTACATATAATAATCGATAAATACGCATAAGACCAGTGTATGATGATGTGATTGTTTCAAGTTCAAAATTAGTTGATGATATATCAACTTGGTAGTTTTCTTCATAAGATAATGTAGTTGCATTTCCATTTAACCGTTGTTGTGAATTATTATTATTACTATCTCCACTTGCAGCTATTGTACTTTCAACAATATTTTGTGCATCCATGATTTGATTATTGATATTTGAATCAAACTGTTTTGATAAAATCATTATCTAAAATGAAAAAGAAAAACGACATAAATCAATCGATTGATTGTTGAATCCATTGTTGAACTATGTTAATTAATTGTTGTTCTTTGCCTGTAAAGCAATGATCAGCATCTGAGACTATGATCATTTCAGACTTTTTCGTATTTTTCAATTGTTCATGAAAAAGATATATTTCATCACCAGGCATAACATTATCATGATCACCCCAAATATTTAATACTTTTGCTTGACGAATTTTTTCGATTTGGCTTAAATCAAGATTTTTTCGACGTTCTATTGCTTGTTTTGTTATACGAAAATTTCCATTATCATTGGTATAAATTATAAATGAACCATTTTTTTCAAGTTCATCTAATTGTTTTTTAGAAAATCTTTCCTTTATACCGCGTTCCAGTCGATAACGTCCAGCTATATTAACAACAATTGGTATATCATCATAATAGAGAGAATAGAGTAAAACCGTTGTTCCAGCTCGTGAATGTCCTATAAGAGCTCGAATAAAATATTTTTTACTGCTACTACGTAAATATTCAACCACATATCGAAGATCATCTTTGGCTTCATCTTCATATCCTCCATAGTCCCATAGATCTCGTCCAGTTGATTCACCACAACCATGGAAATCAAAGCGAACTGAATGGAATTGATTTGCAGTCGATTCTGATATATCACGAGATAGTTGTGGAAGAAAAAGTGCATTTTTATGTGACATATAACCATGGCATATAATAATCAGATGCTCTCTATTTTGATTATCAATATACGGAGAATGTTTTCGATGGAAAATACATGATAGTTTATGTTGATAACGTGGTGAAATAACTGTAAATGATTCTTCCACAAAATCCGTCATTTTAAACTAGATGAAAATAAAAAGAAAGCAAGAGAATATAACAAGTAGTATTGCAAGTAACAATGAGAAGAAAATGTAATTCTGTATTTTGTTTTCTTTCCTTTACCGAAACAGGCTTTCGGTAAAATATAGCGTGAAAAATAGAACATTGATTTATTTGTTTATGATATAATATATTGATTCGTCAGTATTTTCAGCATGTCAAATTCATGCAGTTGTGTATACCCTGATAGAGGTCGCAATAATCCTTTTTCCTTGTTAATAATGATCTGAGTTATAGATCCGACTTATTTTATGAGGATTAGATTTTTAAAGATAAACCTGTTTTATTTTCGCTTGGTATTACATACTTCTCGATCGTTGGCTTCTTCTCGTAAAAAATTTAATTCTATTATTCTTCTATCCGACTCTCATAGTTAGAGTTTGGATTATAAGTATTGTTTCATATAATGATCTGTGTATTGTAATTATTAATAGCGCAGAGAATTTGTTTTGCTTAATTTTTTCTCAAAATATACATGGACAGTCAAGAGAGACTATGTATAGAACGTAAAGCGGCGACATTATATGAGATGAAGGTTATTTCTTTTTTCTTACTAGTAATTGTGCTCATAGGCACAGTAATTTTTTATCCATTGAAATAACAATCATTTTTTAAATCCAATTAGTAAAGTTGAACTCATTCATAGAATACTTTTGTATTGTTAACAAATTCTTCGATATTTCTACTTTCTTTAAATGTAAATAACGTGTAAATTATAACTAAAATAATTTTTCATTTACACTTAGACCCCAAACACACCAAAAAATTTAAAACCGAATAAACTAATGAGATCGCTAGAAACGTTAAAACAGAATTAAGTCATCTTTTCGAGACGAATTAACGTTAATGCACCAATCAGATATGATTTCGTTTCACCAATAGAAATAAAAATGTGGCGCCTTCTACAACTACATTTTCCCTAGCGTGATACTCACGAATCTTTTTCTAGTGAATGCTTTATAATTTGTTTTGCTATAGTTTTGCTTCGTAAATATTTTTTCTCTGTTTTTCAATAGTTCTAAAAGTTTTTTAATAAAAAGGAAATACATGATAAATTTTTTGTTTATGTTTCGTAATATAATAACTTGTTCTTGATCTAATAATCTATTTTAAAATAGATTTTATTTCATTAATTTATTAACATGCTTTTGAGAATGATGTGTTAGTAAGCGCACACGTACGTTAGCGACACTTCTCATGCATTAATAATTTTTACTATGCACTATGCATACATGAAAGAGGCCTGCTTCATACTCTGATTGGTGGATTAATTGTTTGGTGTGGACGCTTGTTGAATTAAAACAAAATTAATTCTGACGAATTTTTGGTGTGTTTGGGGTCTTATAATGATTACCTAGTGTTAACACAATTCTTGAAGATTGAGTGATATAATAAGGTAACATGTTTTAGTGACATTCAATCAAGTTATTTATAGACATTGCCTTGTCTGTGATACAAAAACTCATTTAGAATACTCAGTAACGTAATGATTATGATTACTATGTTATTTCAATATTTTTCATAGAACGAAAAGATAGAATCATTGATATTTGATTTCATTTATGTCAATAGCAATACTTGAAAACACTATCATCTTGGAAAACATAAATAGATCTCACTATTTTCCGTCTGTATTCATTTTACGAATATTTCTGATAAAAAATATTGCTTAAGATAAGTTTTCTATTCTCATTCATCATTCTTTCTGATATAGATAGTTACATGAAGTATACAGTTGAAAAAACACGCTTTTTATTAAACTGATATCTTCATCAGAATAACTTATTTATTTTATTAAATTTTTTCTCGTATTATATTCGAACTTGAGTTTTACAGTCGACTCACGTGAGAACGATATCTACATCGATTCAGCTAATTACGCATTACTTCGTGTCCACCCAACTTGAACGATACTGCCAGTCAGATTACGGAATATTCTTGACCGGTTACCACTTCATACAGCATGCAAACGGCCGTACTCGCCAGATGTTATGGCAAAACATGCGGCTAGTTATATCTATCAGTCTAGAAATTATACTGCCTCTTTGTCTACAGACAACAATCTTAACAAGTTTTTTTATAATCTAGAATGCCAGTAACATTAGCAATTTCCTAATAAATAAGAACGATATCATATTATATGTCGTAGTCGATCAAAATGGATCACTATAAACGGGCATTTATGCATCAATAACGGACGTATTTGTACGGTATTTTAAGCGTATACGCTATTTACAGATCTTTTTTCGGCAATCAGCGTATATCCTAAGATACGTGCAGCACCCTAATTAGCATCAAGTAATGCAACTGACAATTCCTCATATCACGAGGCAATGCATATTCTGTTGAATTGAAAATTCATTAAAAGTTCAATTTTTCGTTGTGTTGAAATTCCATGAGGTAATTTTTTAAATTTTACTAAGGGGGTAAAAGCGTATTTCTGTATTCCAGAAGTATTTGGAAATACAGAAAAATAAAGAAATACACTTTTCATACCTTATTTAACGTAAGGTGCACCAAAGTCAAAAATCGAGCAGGAGAAAAAAATCCTTTTATTATTATATGGTTCGATAGAGCTCGGTGAGTAGACCGTGAATATCACTTTTTAAATGTTTCTAGGCTCACGTTTTAGTTGAGAAATTTTCAAAATACAATCTGCACCTGAAAAAGTGAATATTTCACTTTTTTTTTAGAGAAAACTCAAAATTTACTTAATTTAGCAATGTTCTAGGTTTAGAAAAATATCACCATCGAATTCAGCATGAAAATCTGAATCTAATGATGTAACTTTGACCAGTAAAAAGCATAGGCTTCATGTTTGAGGAGCTCCACTAGGTCCCCATATAGACACGTTGAAATTGATGTCTCCCAAAATCATAAAGTATTTTTTCTGAAAGCAACTCTCGAACTTTCTTACGTCATTCGAACCGCCAAGCGATAGCGAACAAAATTATGCATTCAGTTTGAAGAACATTGTTCCCTCTCTGAGAAAATCGATTTTTACTAGATCGGTGGCTATAGGTTAAAGAATCGTACTCTTATTTCGAGATTTCGACTATCAAAACTCAATTTTCATGCAAAATAAACATCAGATTCGGAATCAGCACAAAAAGCAACATTAACTATCATAAGTTTTATCAAAAAAAAATTTTCATCAAAATTCCAGCCTACTCGCTTGCCCTCAGTCATTTTTTCTTGATTTTACCCTGTAGTCCACTACAGGTAAAATTTTGATGAAAAATAGTTTTCGATAAAATTTATGATATTTAATGTTGCTTTTCGTGCTGATTCTGAATCTGATGTTTATTTCGCATGGAAGCTAAGTTTTGATAGCTAAAACCCATGTCGCCTCTTTTTATCAACTGTGCCGCAGTTACGCACAGAGCCAATTCTGCGTCGCAGTTACGCGTAACTATGGTGCATTGATCGTAGTGAAGATTTCTATAAGAAACTACGCTTACTGTGACGCAGATCAACGTAACTGCGTCCTAGTGATCGCATCCTACTATCCGTTGTAGGTATAAATGACCAATTATAAATTATTCCTCCTTATTTTGAATTGGCTACACTCGAACAATAATACTTAGTCACAGAAAATCAGTATAAATAGCAGTGTTCGTCACACTTTCGTTCATGAGCCATCCTACTATAAGCAGTATGATGCATATTTTTACGTAAGGAAAGTTAGCAGCGGATTCGAGTATTTCCTGCTGACATTCGCCTATGCATCTGTGCTGGCCTTCTAGTTA